>JAHLWZ010000206.1:0-19265 GCA_020536535.1 Pelomyxa schiedti | reverse complement strand
TACTGTTAAAACAACAAAGTAGAACAGGCAATGATACGAGTCGGGAGCTTCGCCAGTACTGAGAGACCTCGACCGCAGCCCAGGAGTTGGGGGAATCCTGTATTATCTAAGTTGGCCAGATAGAAACTTAATAGGCAATACGGGAAACTGGATAAAGGATTGTGTTTTCGATATAAAAGCACTCGATAGAAAGCCCTAGGCTGGTTCTTTCTATTTCCAATGTGAGGTTGAAGTTAAAGGCGCCAAAAACTGACTTGCTTGACTGTAGGCATTGAGTAATGCTGTCATGTGTGCCTAGACCAAGAGATTCAAGGGTCATGACTATTTCACTGTCCACATTTTTTGGGGAAATGGCTGGACCCTAGTTATAGTTTCAGGTGTTTTAACACGGTATGGGGACAATAGAACCTCATCACAGATGTCCACATATGGTTGGCAGTATACCGTGGCCAAGTTTGATTGAAACCATGGGTGTGCTTTAATGCCGCGAATATCGATTCGTTTTTCTGGATCAATGACCAAAATCTTTTGTATCAAGTCCTTGATGTCTTTGGGAACAAATGGAGGAAAGTGGTATTCGCCTTCTTTAACCTGGTTTAAAAACCCCATTAAGATTTTCAAGACACCAGAGGAATGTACTTTCCGCAGGACAACCCGTATGTTGTTGGTATCATCGTCAAAGGGTAGTCTACCCTGAATTTGAGTTAACAAATAATGAAAGAATTTATGGGCACACAGTTGCTAGGGCAAACAGGATTATGCCACAGCTGGAGAAAAATAAAATTAGTGATATTGGGTGCAGTTAAATTGATTAAAATACCTCCATGTATCAGCCGCCCTGCCGTCATAGTTGATTCCCTGTTGAATAAAATATTAAGCAATGGGATGTTGAATTATTCGGTGGAAATTTTCACCTTCACAACTTCAGGGCATGCATAATGTGGAGATCTGGAGCAGTGAGCTTTCAGAAAAAACTTTTTGAGAGTACTATACCCACAACTAGATGACAGTAGCGAGCCTTCTTTCATTGCGGTTGCCATGCCTGGGAAATGATTATTGAGAGTCTAATACACTCTTTCACTTACCAAAATCCGCAATTTTCAGTTGAAAATTCGAATCCAGTAAAAGCTTTGGCTTGTTTAGATTGTTGTATGCGTTTGTACATGTGGACTTACATTTTCCGGTTTCAGATCACGATGGCTAGTAAGAGGTGTCAGTTTTACTAGCACAACTCCAAAAAAAATTTCACCCACCATATACAATGTGCATGGCAGTAGTCAACACCGTCTATTAACATCTGAAACAATCTCAATACATCGCCATTGTCCATAGTTCCTCTTTTTACAATATAATCGAACAGTTCTCCCCCAGGAGCAAACTCTGTAACAAGAAACCTATAAACATGGTTAAAGTAAAGTCAACGGTTTGATACATACAAATAACTCGAGTTTTCAAATACTTCATACAACTTTAGTACATGTGGGTGATCCAGAATTCGTAGAGAAGCGATTTCGCGCTCAAGTTTATGTAGTACTTGTACATTCTCCAGAATCCCTTTCCTCACAATTTTTATTGCCACTTTCAAGCCGCTTTTGGAGTACATAATAAGTGACTACAACGGTATGGAGGGAAAAAAAAATAAACAAATAAACTCTGATACTTGTCTTTGTGATACCCCAGTTTCACTCGCCCTAAAACAAACGGTTAAAATAAAAAAAATAAATAAAAACACAACCTGTTGCACCCTCCCCCAGGGTCTTGTCCATTATAAATGGCCCAACAGTTCGCAATTCAGTCATTTTGAATAGTTTTTGTTGTGTTGCAGTGGGTGTTTGGTGATTTTGTGTGATGAGAGTGAGGGTGCCTGTTGTTGGTTTTTTTTTTTTTGTCTAATTTTAAAACCAACAACACAAGAGAACCAGGCGGGCCGATTTGTTTTAATGTCTTTGTTGCTTTCTCTTTTTGTGTTTGGTGTGCTCGCTGGAGGCGAATCTAAATTAATTAACGCTAATGGGCACCAATAAAGAGTTGCAAAACAGAAAAAAGATCATGAACCTCTCATTTGCACTATTATCGCGCGTGGAATTCCAGGGTGTTCCACTCTCGGAATACTGGAAAATCCGATCGAGATCAATGTCTGGCGTTTCGCGGGGCTTGTTCGAGGGACACAGATATCACGTCCCATTCTGTCTTGTGTACCTCGTCAACGAGGGTCTTTAAACTTTCGTCTGGGTTGCCGAGGTTGGGACATGCAATTAATCACACGGGCCTGACGATGAACGGAACTGAAAAAGCACCCTGGTCATCCTCATTGTGCTGAAAAAGGAAAGAAAAAATGTCTCAGACCCGCTACGCCAAGCCCACACGAGGTGGATGGACTCAGTCAGTTAGCCTGTTGGATTTAGTGAAGGGAACAAAAACCACTCAGTTCCCCCAGGTTGGGAGACTGTGGTCTGTATCACCAAGGGTGCTGTTTCTGTTCTTCGAGAGTCCCGATTCCGCTCCCGTCCTGGACTACATTGTGGGAAAGTAAGCAAGGGGAAAGATTTTCCCCCTTCTGGAAAAGATCATTTCTATTTTCTAATTTTTTCACTAAAAGTCTCGCACCATCACAGAAATGGGCGACAGCTGGGGTGCGTAGTCGGCGTCCCGCACTTTGGTTTTTATTATTTTTTTTTTTTACGAGGAGTTCAGAGGACGCGGGGGACTTGGACGTAGAGGATATTATTTCTAAATCCAAGACAAAAGCAGCGTGGGAAGAGGCCGTTGACGAACTTACTCCAAAGCGAAGTGTGTAAGAATTCATATAGCATAAATATCAGTCCTATGCTTTTTTTTGGTTTTTAGTTTTTTTTTTTTTGGTTTTTTTTTTTTTTCCTTCTGCTTTTTCTTTCTGGGGTACTTTCGGTTGTTCGTCGATTTCACCATTGTTCATAGCTGGGCCGGCTCTTGCGCCAGTCATCGGAACTGTCACATCACTAACTGTCGCTACTCCCGCAAAAACAGCAGCGCCCACACCTGCAGCCACAACAGCAGCTTCAGGCACTACACCCGCCACACCTGCAACCGGCACTGCTTCCTCCACTGCAGCAGCAACAACTGGCACTGCGGCTGCGTCAACTGCAGCAACAGCCCCCACCAAGAAGGCTGCAAGGAAGGCTGCCCTGGCAAAAAAGGACGCAGAAATACCGACTGAGCTACCCCGTGCTGATCCGGCCCTGACAAAACTACTTTCCCAAAAGAGAGAAGAGGAAGCTGATCTCAAGTGCGATTTCTGATGTCCTTTTTTTATTTTAGTTTTAATTCACCTTTTTTTTCCTAGAAA
The DNA here is from genome assembly GCA_020536535.1 of Pelomyxa schiedti. Lineage (NCBI taxonomy): Eukaryota > Evosea > Pelobiontida > Pelomyxidae > Pelomyxa > Pelomyxa schiedti. The sequence goes on along the minus strand of JAHLWZ010000206.1, from coordinate 15,940 downwards.
TGTTGTATCTACTTTCAGTGGGGTCAGTATGGTTGGGCAGCTAGAAACCTTTATTCCCAAGACAAAGGATGACTATCTTGAATTTGCGAATATGCTCTCAGAGCGGGCATTACCATACAAGGTTCTCCTTGATGCTATAAGCCAATCTGCTGCTGCATGACTTCTAACCATCCAATATCCAATTAGGAGAACCTTCACTACGTGGAGCTGGTTAAGGAACTTGTGAGGAGACTCACAATTGTCCAACGTGTTGAAGATGTCAAACAAGTCTCTACAGTAATTACCACAGTTATCAATGACAAACTCAGGGAGGGCAAAGCTCCTAAAGCAAAAAAAGCTGGTGAGTACCCACCCTTGCCCCATAATATTTCATCCCACAATGCTAATCAAACCTCCACAGCCGCGCCCAAAAAAGCTCTCAACAAGCACGACAACCTCATGGAGAATTCTGCCGAGGTGGATGTCGAACAAGACGAATACGATTTCATGTGAAGTGCTTGAAGTGGCCGATTGATTGGAAACAACAAACCAAAGAAGGATTTGATGACACCCTCTTTCAAATCACAAAACAAAAGTGCTCCTTTGACCATTCTTTTTTTATTTTCGTGATCTTTCTTCCATGAAGGGCTACGTGGCGGTGCTTGTTGCGGCATTTTTGTGCATTGGATCTTGTCAGGTGGTGCCGTTGGATGGCAGCAATTTCGATAGCACAATCGCCGCAAACAACGTCTTCGTGAAGTGGTTCGTCTATTTTATTATTTTTTTTTTATGTGCCACCTTGGCGCTTTAGAGTGCCGCTCTTCCTGGTGCTCATAATCTTTAGGTTTGCGCCATGGTGCGGACACTGCAAAAAACTTGCTCCGGTGACGTAGTAGTAGTGGATATTCGAAATCTAACAAGGGACATTTTTATAGGAGTACGCTGTGGTTGCTGAGGCCTTTACAGGCAGCTCCAAAGTGATAATTGCTGAAGTTGACTGTGATGCAAACCCTGACCTTTGCCATCAACATGGAATTGAGGGATACCCGACCCTAAAGTTCTATAAGCAAGGAGATGCCAGTCCCATAGAGTAGATCCCTTTGTGTGTGGTGTAGTCCTAACGAGTTGAAGTTACACAGGCGGCCGAACCTCAGCTGACATAATCAAGTTCATTGAGACCAATGGTTTTTTTTGTTACCCTTCTGAAGTACAGTGACAGCTATTTAGGTATCCGTGGAAGGAAGACATCCAACGTTGTTTCAGTGAATTCTGCCTCATTTGACAGGATAGGTATGCTATCCCTCTCCCGTATTTACTACTTTCTCCACTTACTATGTCAGTGATGGATCCCAAGAAAAATGTCCTGGTTAAATTGTATGCACTGTTTCCTTCCACTACAAGCTAAGTAGTAACTCCCATAGCTTTGCTCCGTGGTGTGGCCATTGCCAGCATTTGGCACCAATTTACCAAGCCGTATCCAAGGTCTTCGTAAGTGAGGACGTTGTAATTGCTGAGGTAGATTGTGATGACAACTCTGACCTTTGCAGGAGGTTGTACTGTTGCTTTTTACCTTTCATTTATGTTTTTGCCTCTAACTTGTCACAAGATACAATGTTGAAGGCTACCCAACACTGAAATGGTACGGTCCTGCGCATCCTATACTGGTACCAACCAATTTCACAGGTTCCCTAAGGCAGAGAAGACAGGTTCAGAATACAGTCATGGCCTTGAACTAGAGGTTTTCCCCACCTTAAAATTCCGCCCTAACCCCTCAGCAGGATTTAGTTGACTTCCTTAATGAGCAACTTGCCACATTCAGAACAACTAGTGGCGGGCTTACTGAGAAAGCAGGAAGAAATGAAAACTTAGACAAACTGGCACGCCACTTCATGATTTCTGATGACAAGCCAAGTGTTTTAGCTGAGGCTAAACAATTGGTGGAGGGGAGTGCGTCACTATCTGGCAGGTACACAACACTGTCACTTGATATTGCTCTAATCCTCTCTCAAAGTGGCAAGGTTTATGTCAAAATCATGGAATCTATAATTGAGAAGGGAATCTCCTTCATCACAACAGAAAAAGAGCGAGTCAATCGAATGTTAAGCACGGGTTCACTCGCTCCTCAGAAGGTACATTGCCCTTCATTACTTGAGTCACTGTCTTACGTTCCACAAGGTTGATGACTTCACAAAGCGCCTCAACGTCCTTGCACAGTTCCTGTAAACATAACAGGAAATAGTAGAGCCCACTTAACTGACAAGTAACGCTTTAATTTTGATCCATGAAGGCACTCTTTTTATGTTCGTCTCTTGTTGCTGAGAAAAATTTGCCACAGCTCAGCGATGCAGATCGGAAAGCACAAACACCAATCTTAATCCTCAAGATCAACGGGCTTCAGAGACGTGGTAACATTGTTGGCAAACGAAAGGTGTTTTCAGCGAACGACATCGCGTCAGGGAAAAAAACGCGTGTGATGGTGCAGTCAGCACTAGGGTACACCCCATTCCTCTATCTATCGACCCATATCCTCCTATCAGTTACAAAGCTCACACGGACACACACACACACAGGGTGATTTTGCGGAGTGGCATTGGGCTCAACATTGCAGCGGCAGCGCTGGCGGATGGAGGGTCGAGCCCCCGCGTGCGGCAGCAGCGGCCAATCAGGGCGGTGCGCCTGGTTAGGAACTCCGCGGCGGTGGCGCTGTCCCTGTGCGCGGTGGCGATGCCTCTGATGTTTGGGTTCTGCGACGAGGCCGGCGACGGCGCGGGAGACGGGAACCCCGCTGGGTATTCTCGCTGCGGAGCGGATCAAACATGGCGTGTGCGATTACTCCTTTTGTTGTTAACTCATTTAAAAATGCCCCCACCAAACAATGAAAAAAAAAAAAAAAACATAAATATTGAATCTGGGACTGTTTGGCTAGAATTATACTAGAAGGTGTTGTTGGTGTTCTAACCAATGAGGTTTTTTTGTTTTCGTTTTGTTTTGTAGCATACTATTTAGGGAGCAGGCCCTTGGTTATTCCAAATACCTTTTGGATGAGGTTCACTGTCTACTTGTTCTCTACTTTCTCTGTGATAGTGTTTTTCCATGTAGTGGATTTTATGAATGACTTCCAGGTACATTCCCGTTGCGTAATTTGGCACCCGTTAGTTACATTTTTTAAAAGGGTAAACCTCTGTGTAGTTACGGCTTTTTATGGCGATGTCTCCATGTGTTCAGTATAGTTGATACACGGATGCTTGTGCGTAATCCCGACCCCCCTCCCTGGAGACGATATGCCATCTTTGTAGTACTCTCTGTATTAAGCACCCAATTTATCATACTGGTGCACACCACATGGTTGCACGACGTATTGCCTAGTGTTGTTCTGCTTTATCTAGAGACGGGCCTCTTTCCAGCGATGCTAGTTTATAGTGTCATTGATTTGGCTTATGCTGGGTGGGACATTATTTTGCACTTATTCGGACTTGGAATGCCCAAGGGGTTGCATTCCAACCCAATCCTCTCCTCTTCAGTGCAGGAGTTCTGGTGAGTCTGCAAGGAATTTACAGTCTTTCTTACCACTGGATGCAATAGGGGAGTGAGATGGAACCGAGTAATAGGCACATCACTAGCAAGTCACTTCTTCAACCCCATAGTGGGGATAAAGACCTGCCCTCCAGCAGAGAACCCAGGGAACCTGAGCCCGCGGTCCCGGCGGCAACCCCAGAAACCTTCTGTGTTCTATGCCTGGCTCGGCGTTTCATTGACATTCTTGGCCAGCGGGTTATTCCACAGGTCAGTCTCCTTTTTTGTAATATACCTTCTAACACACTTCCACAGCTTTCCCTTCTATGTAGCCAAGCGGGACATATGGCGTGCACTGAGCCTTCATACATTCTTTGTAGTTGAAGGCCTGCTATGTGCCTTTGAGAAGCTATTCTTGATGCAGTATATCCGCAAAATGCCCCCGTGGGCCAGGCGCGTGACGTGTATCGGGCTCATTCTCGGCTGCTTCCCGCTTATGGGAATCGCCTTTGTCAGGATATTCGATGGCTTTTGTGTCTGGGAATGTGGGTGGCTTTGCTGCTTTATCTAATTCCAAAAAATAGTGACCATTCAAAAAAAAAGGTTCTCCTAGAACCCAACATCCCTGTTCAGGGATAACAAAAAGCAGTTGTCCTTTTTTGCTCAGCTAATGAGTGGACAAAATTTTTTTTATTACTCCACCGGCAATGGTCTTGCCCGCAGCACGTAGTGTGAAGCGGCCGAGTGATTTACATGCGCTATATTCGTCAAGGCACAGTGAAACAGAAGCATCAACACTTATTTCTACTTCTGCTGTGACTTGCTCCGAAAGTGCCCTGGGAAACTGTTTTAGAACGGCACTTTTTTGTTATAAGTGGTACCTGGGCCGTTTGTGTGTTACTGTGCCGGTTGCTCTGTCAATAATGCAACAGAGTCTGGAGATTGTGACAGAAGCACTCAGGTTGTGTGCGTACAGTATGGCTTGCATGCCGTTGGTGATGGGAATGTCCAGCGTGAATGTGAGTATTTGAGCAATAAATCTCCTGACCAAAGGAATTCTGCTTGCTGGGTCACAGAGCACACTACCGACACTATAGAGATGTGAGCTCATTCAATTGCATGTGTCAAACTTGATTCACCTCAATGCTGTCAGTTCAGCTCCATGAAGTGTCAAATCAACGTTTTCACCAGCCCCAGAAACTTCAGTTTGAAGTTGTGAACTCCAAATAGACTTGACAGTAACAAGTTCGTTTGACGGTAATATGAGTAGCTAGATAAAGGTTGACACAAGTGAATCTGTAGAGAAAGTACCTTGTCATTGACGCCAACAATACCAGTATCAATTTTTCCCCCAACACATATCCCAGAGCCTACCTTGTAGACATCACTGGCAGATAACCGGAAAGGTGACTCCCGTGCCCTCTCCGAAACATTTAGCTGATCTACAAACCTCATGAAACTTAATTGGTCCAACATGTATTTAGTGTGTTTTTTTCCCTCCCCCTCATGCTTTTTTACCCTTTCCCAGGGTGGAAATGGGACATACCAATGCACTCCACTAAGGTGGGACCATTGTACCAAGCACTAAGTTTTGGTTCCACTCTTTTCACTAAGTTTTCTCCAGAAAGTCCACTTATTGGAACAAACTTGTAGGCGTTATCACGAAATCCGGCCTTGGGATTGCTTTTAAGACAAGAAGGTGAAAGGTGAGAATTTACCTTTCTGAGAAAACCGGTGAGAGCTGTTGTAATTTGATCGTAACGCTCTTTTGACCATGATACCTGAATGAATGTAAATGATACCAGCGGCAATGCTGTTGTGCACCTTATCCATCTGGTTTACTGCCACAATCAACTGAGTTATCCCCAAACTTCTAGTCAATAATGCATGCTCTCTTGTTTGGCCATCGCCCATAAAACCAGCCTCGAACTCGCCTGTCCCTGCGTGCACCACCAATAAGGCCGCGTCAGCTTGTGAGGCACCTGAGATCATATTTGGTACGAAATCGCGGTGGCCTGGCGCATCCAGAAGAGTTACCCTATGCTTTGGTGTTTCGAGATGGGTGACAGCAACATCTGTGGTAACGCCTCTTGCTCTCTCAGTTGCATGTGCATCTAGAACCCAAGCATAAGCAAACGACCCTTTCCCTACAGCGGCACTATCTCTTTCATATCTAATACACAATGAAAATTTGAGGAAAAGATGAAAAAAAAAGAAAACCTGTGCATAGTTTGAGCAGAAACATGACCCAGCAGGCACAGAAGGTGGCCCATCGTGGTACTTTTCCCAGCATCTACATGTCCAACAGTTACCAAGCTTATAGCCTTGACAAAATAAGTATTAAGAATGCTTCAACACTTTCCACCTCTTTTGCATCTGTTTGCTTTGTCTGCAGCAGCTTCAACAGTTGATCGTGTCGACTGGAGGAATGTTGGCTAACACTTTCTGATGTCAGGAGGTAAATATTTACAAGAGGAGTACACACTTGTGAGTCGTTGTAGAAACTGTTGCTTCTGTTGCTGAAGCGGACGACAGTGGGTGTTCTGTCTGCTCAGCAGGAGGGTCCAATCTGTGCTCAGGATTTGGTGTGGGTTGGGCAGGAGAATCTTCTACTGTTAACTTAGAAGGGGTAACCTCTGTTGTAGTGGATGCAGTTGTTGGAGCCGATGTGACAGTTGCAGTTGGGGTGGTTGATGTTGAACTCTTTGGAGTAGGTGTTGCTTTTGGAGTGTTCGCTGTTGCGTTTGTGGTGCTGCCCTTTTGGGCAGGAGGTTTAGCACTCGGCGTTGTGGTCTTGGTAGTAGTGGGAGGAGGATTATTTTTGGTTGTAGGTTTCCCCTTTGCGGTTGGGGGAGGTCCGCCCTTGGCTGTAGAAGAAGGTGGTTGTGATTGCGCCCCTTTTCCTAGTTGAAGGCGCAAAATGTAAACAAGAAGGGGGAGTTAAAAATTAGGCAGGAAGCTATTGAAACCTTGTTTTTGTGGGACACTTTTCGGTGCCGGGGCGGTACGTGCGGGCTTGGAATATGATTCTTCTTCATTTTCTTCGTCGTAGTACTCATCTTCGAAATAGTCCTCGTCGTCCAGCGCTATCAATACCAGTCAGATCTCATTAAATCTTCTTCATACAGCCCGAACGACCTTCTTTCGTAATCCCACGTACGAACCGGTGTCGCGACATCGCTTCTCTTTTTTGATTTGATCGAATTAATGCCAAATCTGAAAAACAAATTGGCAGTGTAGTGATGTCCGGGAAATGGGCCGGTTTGACACCTTAATTTGCCTGCGACCACATACGCCAAAGCATAAAATAACATAAATGCAAGATGCACCGCAGTGGATGCCGTTCGCGGACTGGGATGATGTGCTGGGTCACATTGGCTGTTGTGTTGTTATAACAGTAGCGTGAGCACCCTTGTTACAACTGATCTGAACTCCCAATGCTTGCTTTAATACGCTGCACTCAAGGGTTTCGAGGACTGCTTGCGAAACCGTCACTGGGTTTTTGTATACAATAGATCCTGAGGCTTTCCATGTCATTTTGGTGTCAGAGGTTACCTCCAACTCGATGCTATCTTTTGTATTTCTTTTTTTTTTTTAAAAAACTTCAGGCTGATAAGGGCAGTGGCATAAAAACAACCTGTGTATTCTCGAGTACAATACAACACATGGAAGGTGTGGAATCTTGCCTCTTTACCCTTCTCACGAGACATCGCAGTTGTTTCAGGATCGAAATGCACCCTGGATCTCACTGGTGATGACATTTCAGTCTTGTGGCGCACACCCAACTTAGTTTCTGTGGAGTCACTCAATAATCGAAAGCAAGCCCTGCTTCAACTGCTCTCTGAAGTATGTATCTACATTTGCCCTATCAAATAATTAAGCTAATGATTACACTACAGCAAAGAATAAACTTTGAGGAGAAAGAAGGCGGAGCTGTTGACGTGCTTGGTGGAGCACTGAAAATAGAGCAACCCTACACCCCAAACTCTTGCTACAGCTCAAACAGTTTATTGTTGGAGAGAATGCAGACATTACTGAGAAGATGTGAAACTCTATCTGCCGTGTCTTCGACTAAAAGCTAAATACATACCTCGTCACCCATCTTTTTCCCTTTCTCCCACTTTGGCGCCAAGCCAGCCCTTGTTTCCGCGCATTTTTCTTAGGCAACCACTTAAAATAGCGCCACACACCACAACTCTCAAGATAAAGAAAAAAGTATTAATCTCAAAGACAGCAGCAGTAACACGTCGGGAGAATGAATAACTGGGCGTTTATGTATGGGGGAGGGGACACTGGGAGGCCACTTGAGAACTTTGAATTCGTTGTTGGTCGTAAGGAACCAAGGGGCTTTTCTCTGTTCAGGCTGACTGCCGAATACAAGGGCGACCCCAGAATGTTCTACGCGCTTGGGCAACTCTACATGAAGGGGCAGGGAACGGACCAAGATACAGTCCTGGGGATGCACTACTTGAACAGGGCGGCCGATGCCGGCAACGTAGAGGCATTGTGGGAGCTATCCGGCTGCTACTTAGCAGGGAGCTATGGCATCCAGGCCGATATATTCAAGTCCATTCCTTATCTGCAGAAGGGGGCCGATGCGGGGCACTCTGGTGCAATGTATGTCCTTGGAGGCTGCTTCCTGCATGGCCTGGGAGTGGAAATAGATCTCAACAAAGCAGCCGCTTTATTTCAGAGAGCTTCCGATCTCGGGGTGGCTGACGCACGCGTTGCTCTTGGGGAGCTGTACATGCACGGTAAAGGTGTCCCAGTCGACGAGAAGAAGGCTCTTTCTCTTTTCCTGAGGACTGTAAATGATCCCAGGGTTGGATGGCAGGCTCAGCTCAATCTCAGTGACTTCTACTTGTACGGTACGGCGGGAGTGCGGCTGGACGTGGAGAAAGGTATCTCATATTTGAAGAAAGCTGTTAAGAAAGGCAAGTCAACCGCCTTATTTCGCCTTGGAAGATGTTATGACCTCGGAATTGGAGTAGAGAAAGATACCAAAAAGGCAATCGATCTTTACCAGAGGTCTGCGGAAGGTGGATGTTTCACAGCAATGTACAGCCTCAGTGAGCACTACCTGGAGGGTAATGGCGTTCCATTGGACCAAGAAAAAGCCATTTCACTTCTTCAGAAGTCTGCAAAGATGAACGATCGGCAAGCATTATGGCGCCTGGGTAGATGTTATGACAAAGGAGAAGGAGTAGAGAAAGATGTCAAGAAGGCAGTTGAACTTTACCAGAAGTCTGTGGCCAGTTCTTTTGTAGTAGCAATGTACCACCTCAGCGAGCACTACATGAATGGCGAAGGCGTCGCATTTGACCCAGACCAAGCCGTTTCGCTTCTTAAGAGAGCTTCGAACGACGGATACACTCCAGCAATGCGTCAACTTGCCCAGTGTTACAAAGAGGGCAAAGGAGTGAATGTGGACTTGACAAAAGCACTTTCGCTCCTGAAGAATGCCGCTGATGCCGGAGATACTCAAGCAATGATGGAACTCAGTGACCATTACACCACGGGGGAAGGAATTCCCGCCGACGTGAATCGCGCAGTGTCACTCATTCAGAGGGCTTACGAAAAGGGGAGCATCGAAGCCGGGGTTTCACTTGGATGGGGTCTGTTGATGGGTGCTCACGGCATGAAACGGAACGTCCACAGGGCCATTCCCATTCTGAAGAAGGTGGCAGAAGAGTCATGTGATGCGAGAACCATGTTGGCACTGTGCTACGAATGCGGCCTAGGAGTGAGCAGGCACGTGAAAAGGGCCGACACCATTTTCCGGGAAATCGTTGACAAGGGCTATATCAGTGCCATAATCAAGGTTGCGAAATGGTTGGAACGCGGTGAGTTCCGCGCACCAAAGGACGTGGCCAAGGCGTACCAACTTTACACGAGGGCTGCTTGTGCTGGGGATAAATCGGCTCAGAGAAGACTGTTTGAACTAGTGAGTTGCTGCTGGAAAGCGTTTGAGGAGTGTTCAAGGGTCCACGGGCCAAGTCATTGTGGGACAAACGCCAACGGAAAAGCGTAGCCTTTGTGTCCCACCATCAAAAACATTTTTTTTTGTGTTCCTTCTTTTCATTAACTTTTGGACGATCAAAAATGGCTGGTCTGGACAAGCTCATGGCGCACCTCGACGATCTGTACGAAGAAGTCACGTCGCCGACCCCACCAAAATCCGACGTGGCATCATCCTCGCCACACGGAAGCAAAGCGAAGCCACAAAAGTCGTCCACCAAGGCCGGCGCCTCCTCGAACGACGCCGACGTGCCGTTGCTCGTGATGGGCCACACTCAGGAGCACGCCGCCGTCGACGAGGATCCCATAATAGCGTACGAAGGCGCGAGTAACAAGCCCAAGTCCACAAAGAAGCACGGCGCCAAGGGAAAGGCATCTGGCAAAAACAAGGAGAAGAAGGACTGACCCGTGATCGTCATGCAAAACTACAAAGAGAACCCCTGTGTGATGTGGCACCTAGGGCTTCCATCATTATGGGAGGTTTGCCCGGCGTTTCCACTATTCCATGGAGGCATCCATCATTGGCTTTTGTATCTGAAACTGTACAAAATAGCTTGTAATTCAAAATACTTCTGGCACAAAAACACCTGTTTCTAGCTCCTAACAAAGAGTGGAGAGGGGAAAAACAGCTCTTTATTTGAGAACGAACTAATTCTTATTGGTTATACCATGTCCGTGTAGAGTCCTGCGGGAAGAAAACTTTGTTGTAGTTGACTGATGTGGTCTTGTGCCTTTTGGTAGAGAACACGGCATAGTTCTATTTCAGAATCACTCAGAACTGTTGTTGCTTTGAGTTCTATTCAGAGGTTTGTTTTTTAGTGTTTTGAGTAAAAGAACATGGGTTTTACTTGGATTGGCTTCCAGAAAACTGTCTAGGTCAAACAAAGACCGTAATTCCTGAAGCTGCTTGACAAATTCTTCTTCAGAAAACTGGGAAGGTGTTATGAAGAGACACTGAAAAAAAGGGAACACACGAAAGGAGCCATTGGGCTCTTGCAGCCCGGTACAGAGCACAAGATTGGCCTTGGAGACGCACCTCCCTCCTTGCATACAAGAAGTCTTGATGACTTGGCACATAAAGGTGCGGTGCAAATCATTGAATGATAGTAGTACTGTTTCGTGAAACTACGGACTGCAAGCTGTAATTGGTTGCTGATCAGACCAGCGGTGTACGGCAAGTTGCACTGAGGACACATAAATGCTGTATAAAGTATGAGTATTGTTCTGCATGAGTAAGCGGCAAACCATTGTGCTTGCGAGGTCCTGTGGCAGTCTGACTTGCAGCTGGGGTTTCAAGATGAGCAACCACAGCCGCGAGGCCAAGGAATTTTGCAGGGCCGTTTCTGTGACATGACGGAGAAGGGCAGTAAATCAGTAATCCGCTTGGAAGGGGAGATGATGTAGTATGTGACGATGGAGCTGCTATGCTAGAAGCAGAGTTTATATCATCTCTATGATCGGCTGCGGCAGTATGGGACCCCTGCCTGGAAAACCTGGCATACTTTATGGGATCGAGACCTGAAAAGGTTGTGAATTTTATATGCAATCCTGAGTTAGAGTGAAAGAAACCTAGGCTGTCAGCTATGCTTGATGAAGATATGGCGCTAACTGGTTCCAGAAGCCGACAGACAGTAGGTAAAACTTGTTGTGCAAGGTAATACTCCACATCTTTCGACGAGTTATAGACAATTTTACATCGATCTTACCTACCTATCGGTATGTGATCGGATTCCACTTGTTCTAAAGACCGTGCCCTCTCTGCAAATGACTGGTCTCCTGAAGAAATAATGAACCCAATCAAGTCTCCCACTCTGACTGTTTTCCCCTGCTATTTCTTTACTTGTTGGGACTATTGGCTGGGACACACCTGAGAAATAAGATGCTTGGCCAGTAGAACATGGGGGAGGCTTTTAGCATCGGGATATTCCTCAACCTTCTTTGTCAGAGCTGAGGTATGTCAAAATTTATATCTCCTTGACAAAGACACACCTCGTGTGATTACATAGTCAGTTAAAGGCATATTGCCCTCTCGAATCTTCACTGACAATTCCGACAAATACGATAAAACTAGTTTTGCCACTTCTTCTAGAGGCTGCCCTGACATTATAAAGTCAAGAACTTGTCTGCAAGCCTTATGTGCTAAGTCACACCAATCACGGCGGACCATGTCAAGACCCTTAACTTCACACCGTCGTGCACCCTAGAGAATGTTCACCATAAAAAATTGTTGGTGCACAAAATTGCATACCCCTTCCAGTGCACGAAGAGCAGCATATTTCTTCTTTTTCAACAACAAGATAGAGTGGAAAACACCATCAACTTCAATTTCCTGTGGAAAATTAGTGGGTACAAAAAACCCAAGTAAATAGTCCCACCAAAGTGTGATAATTTTTATTTATGGCCTTGGTGATTTCGCGTGCAGTACTCCAGGCTTCCTCAACTGTAGAAACATTTGTGCTGATCATCATACTATCAGTGTCGCCGTATATCACCTGCAAGTACATTATTCTCTGGATTTACACTCCACTTAGCATACATTCAGGTGGTGCTTCTCAGACACATAAGTCACAGACTGTTGAAGTGTTTCACGCCCTTTACATGTAATAAGTTCAGCAATGGGTTTTGCATAAAAGCGAGAGCTAGGGAATCCAAGACAGCCATATAAACTGTTGGCAATGAGTTTCAGAGCACTTTGTCGTATATCCAATTGCTCTTAAGTTTGGTCACTATGGATAACACTAGTTGGAGTATACCAAGCTGCGCCTTGTCACGCTGATTCTTCATTAAATCTTTCACTTGACGTCTTTTCTCCACTAGCATACGTACAACCTGCGGGAGAATACCAATCGGAACTGAAGGGTCAGGGGGAGTGGCTTCCCATGTACCATCTGGTTTCTATGTTGATCAGAATGCAAGACTTTCAAGAATGAGAATGCTGTACATGAACTTGGTTGACTGTCGTGAAACATATGTTGTGTTCCTGGATGAGGGATGGGTACAGACTCTTGAAATCCAGTAAAAGAACGATTTTGTCATAGAACCCAGATTGAGGCTCCAGAACCAAACCACCACTGTAAGCTCCCTTTTTTTTTTTAAATTGGTTTTTTGCTGCTAGTTCGGGTCAGAAGAAACAGTTTCCTTTAGCACAATAAAAACCTTTGAACTTGTCTGGTAGAACAAAATCTTGAACTGAAAATCGGTGCAGCAAAAGATACTCAATACGTTCTGCACGGTGGCCAAACAGAGACTGACTCCTACAAATCACAGTACAGTCAAAAGACATAATATGTTTATTATAAGGAATTCTGACCATAGATTTCCAGCTATGTTGGTAAGTTGTTTTGTCAATGGTATTACCATCAACTTCCGCACAATGTTGAGTGCCAACTTGGCATCGTCTAAGGTATGACTGACCAAAGCCTGCAGCTGGGATGCATTTCCAAACATAGCAGGTACATCTTCAGGTCTGATTTCCACCTTTTGAACAGCTGTCATTTGTTTAAGTATCAGTAGCATTGAAGTCAAACCCTCTCCATTTGGAACTGGCTGAGAGCAAGATCACTCAACTCATAGTTTTTTTGAGACCTCAAGAATTCCTTCTTAGTGTTAGTATACAGATTAATGAGATATTTCCTCCTACTCATACTTTGGAGAGTAAATATGTGTCACATGCAAGTCGACCGCACAGTAGGTTTTTACTAGCCCAATCTCCATGCCCAGTTCGGGGAAGGCTGTATCTTCATGAGTATTCGAGACAGGAGGCAAAACAAAGAAACGCACTTGTTACGACGCATTCTTCCAAGGATGGACCACTGGGGTGTGTCCCTGGCTGCAAATCCGCTCAATATCATGTCCATAATGAAAGACAGAAGCCTGTGCCCAACAATTACATCGGGGTCGATTTCTGTTACTTTACCTGGATGACATTAAGTGTCAAGGCAAATAATTAACAGTGAATACATACTAATAAAACTGGATAGAAGCTCCCTTTCAGTTCGGCATATAATAACTCCTTGGGAATTCGATTTTGCGGAAAAGGCTGTTGGTATGGAACGAATTTGATTGAGGAGGGTGAAATAAGAATATGACTGTGTCGGTGCAGCACTATCCATGGCGACTATGTGCAAGTGAGAAAATATTTGAAGGGAAGAAAGGATTAGTACTCACATTGATTGGAACTAACTCCAGAGACTACAATTATCTCGGATCTTGGTTGCTTCTTCTTTTGATTGGCTATTGTTGGCCCAATTTGCAGACTTAAGCTCAAAAGTGTAAGGGGAGGGGAAGGTCTAGGCTTAGCAGATGGCTATCAATTAATGAGAAAAATTTCTCTTGTAGGTTTTGATCCAAACCAGTTCAGATGCTCTAAATATGTCTTTGACAGATTTAACAACAACTTCGTAAGTCGCCCAGGTGTGCTAATTGTACAAATGAGGATTTGGCAGGAAAGAGCTTGATGGTGTAGAAAAGTTGAGGTGGGGAAGTGTACTAAAAATGAAGGGTCTTACTTTGACAGAATTTGGTTCAGCACCATGAAGAAATAACCACTCTGGACCCTGCAACCGACACTTGAGTATTATATGCTCCACAAGAGAGGTGTGGGTTCCATAAATACGTGAAAACGTACGTCCAGAAATATCCTGCGGCAAAAGGGGAGCTTTTGACCCCCACTTCTTGAGTGTTTGAAAAAACCTCCACAAGAAAAATACCTGATGAAGGAACTTTAATTTTTAGATATTCTGTCACTCCAATGGGAACACCTGCCTCATAGAATGCATAATTTTTCTAAACGCAAGTGTCAGGGATACACTTTTGTAGCACTTCAAAGACCTTGCATGGCTTTGCTCTCATTGTTGGGATATTGTACACTGAAGACACTTCTTCGAATTCATGGAAAAGGTCCTCTAAGCTAGCAGGTTGTGAACCTTCTAAAATATTTTGAGACTTCTTGCTTAACTTGGTGAAATAGAAAACCTTTCAGGCGAGGAACTGCATACAGGACTCTTTCCATAGTTTTGACTGTGATGGAGCAGCTTGCAAAGCCACTTGGTGTCTGAACCTGAAATGGAGCATTTATAAGAGACAAAAAAAAATATTACCAATCAACCTTTCCAAAGAGATAAACCCAACTGTTGAGATTTGTGTCTTCACATGCATCGAGCCAGAAAACATACAGGCCCCCATTCTCAAGGGGTAGTTTTGCATCAACCTCTTGTCCTATAGAAAGTTGAAACCACAAACAAGTAAATTGACACTACCTCTTTTTTTTTGTTGTATAGGCTTGAAATCAGCATCAGCCATAACAACAGGAGTTTGTCTTGGTTGAGGAGGCGGAGGTTGGCCTGCGTCATCGTCTTCTAATGCAGCCAGTAGAGCATCATCTACAGGAAAGTCCATATCCTTGCCACCCACAGATGGTTTCTTTTCTTTCTTTTCTTTAGTGGTTGTCTCTGTACTCAGTCTTGGTGCAGTTGATGTAGAAGAGGTTACAGGTGACGATGATGTGGTGGTAGAAGCAGCAGAAGGTGCGGTGGTGGTTGTGAAAGGTGTGGAAGTGGCTGCGGCCGTAGGCGTGGAAGTCAGGTCAGGTGAAGGGAGTATCCTTGGTTGTGGTTCCGTTTCTTCCTTCACTGAAGGGAAAGATTGTGGGGTTATGTTGGTGGGAAATGAAAACGTATTTGTGGGGGCATCAAAAGGCATAGCAAAGGGGTCAGCATTTGCAAGTTCGGCAATGTCATCTGTTGCTGTGCTCTAGACAAAAAATGTCACTTAACCTTACGGTATACAGGGATGAAATACAGAAGGAGCAGTGCTTGCTGCTGCTGTTGTTGATGTAGGGGGCTTATTCACATGTTTTTCTGCGGGGTATTACACAATTGGTTGCTGTAAAATGCCTTACTTAGCATATCTGTAATAAGAACAGCGGGTTTCTGTGGCAACTCATTTTGCACTCTTGACTTCTTTTTTGAGGGTTCCACAGCAACAGGTGAAGGAGGTTCATCCCAATCACCCTCGTCGCGATCTGCATAACCAGCATGTTCGTCTGAAGTGCATTATCATTCAGAAGACCATAACCACAAAAATTGAAAGAGGGGAAAAAAGCAAAAATCTTGCCACAAAACACCAGTATCACACACTCCTTTTTAGAATGGATAACAACAAGCCAAGGGTAAAAAGAAAGGGGGGAGGAAACAATAAGGGAGAAAAAAAAATATTACCAATCAACCTTTCCAAAGAGATAAACCCAACTGTTGAGATTTGTGTCTTCACATGCATCGAGCCAGAAAACATACAGGCCCCCATTCTCAAGGGGTATTACACAATTGGTTGCTGTAAAATGCCTTACTTAGCATATCTGTAATAAGAACAGCGGGTTTCTGTGGCAACTCATTTTGCACTCTTGACTTCTTTTTTGAGGGTTCCACAGCAA
>JAHLWZ010000204.1:1340-14370 GCA_020536535.1 Pelomyxa schiedti | reverse complement strand
ATTACGAAGCCAATTGCACCCACACACATTAGAGCAGATGCTAATGACAGGGTTTAACGCAAAAGCTCTACACAACATGGCCACATTCAATAAAGAGTGATTCTTTTCACAAATTGCCACAACCACACATTACATTGGTATCGAAAGCCTCCTTCCTAAAATGGACCACGTTCCTTGAAGTTGATAACTAATGAGCGCTCATGAACTGTTGATTTTGCTCACCTGGTTTCCGCAGTCTTTCCTCAGAAAAAAAAGGTTGGTAAGAGACGAAGCATAACCGAA
This sequence comes from Pelomyxa schiedti, assembly GCA_020536535.1. Classification (NCBI taxonomy): domain Eukaryota; phylum Evosea; order Pelobiontida; family Pelomyxidae; genus Pelomyxa; species Pelomyxa schiedti. The sequence continues at coordinate 14,088 of JAHLWZ010000204.1, read as the reverse complement.
AGGCCAACAAACAACACCGGTCGGAATTTTTCCCCCAAGATTGCGATGACATACGTTGTGGACTTTGGGACAGAGACAACCAAGGCTGGGTTCAATGTGGATGCCAACGATCCCCCGGGTCTGCTCACGGAACCGTCATTCGTTTTCCCTGTATTGTATTCATCGTTTCAATTTCAAATGACGCTTTAACCAAAATACGTTATTGACTTCTTTTCACAAACATTTCACAGACTGTTGTGGGAGATCTGAGGTGCATGATCTTTGGAGGAGGAAAGAGGCCGGTTGGGGATGAGGCTGCTAATAACAGGAGGACTTACAACCTCATACATCCAGTTGAGAGGGGCCTAATTAACAATTGGGATTTCATGGTACTTACTTTTTCCTTCCTGTCACCGTCAGTTCACACTATTCCAGCACCTGGTACTGAACTATACTTTCTTCAATGTCGCCTCCGGAAGCATTACAAGCAACCCACTTCTGATTGCAGAAACACCACTCAGCCCAGCAAACATCAGAGAGAACCTCATAACACGGGTGTTTGAGACCTACCATTTCCCCGGTGCATACTTCGCCAATCAGGCAGTACTTTCACTCTATCCGTCAGGCCGTACAACTGGATTAGCTATTGAGAGCGGCCACGGCGTAACAAGTGTGGTGCCGGTATACGAAGGCTGCGCTATTCCACACTCCTCTACCCGGCTGGATTTGGCTGGTTCAGACATCAGCGAGTGCTTGCGCCTAATGCTAAATGCCCGCGGTTGGAACTATCAGACCGCCGAAGAAGGTGACACCCCTACACACGTGTCCCCAGGTCCAACTGATCTTCGGAACTTCAAAGAAACTCGCTGCTACGTTTCTGCCGCATTTGATTCTGAAATGGAATCCACTTCCTCCAAGCGGCTCTTCGAGCTTCCTGATGGGCGCGAAATCACCAACGAGCACTTCCGGTGTGCCGAGGCATTATTCCGGCCTTCCTGTATTCTATCTCCACGGCACCCCACCTCAAAGTCTCAACAGCCAGATGGAATTCACCGGGCCTGCGTAGAATCCATCCTTCGGTCTCACCCGGACCTGCACAAGCAGCTTCTCAACAATGTCGTTCTAGGTGGTGCCAATTCACTGTTGCCGGGCCTAGCTCCCCGCCTATCCGCTGAGCTACACTCTCTCATCACCTCACACCAACAGCCACCATCATCAACAACGAGTACTAGCACAGCCACCTCAAGTCCAGTAGCAGAAACAGCACCACACATCGAATATGAAGAAATACAAGTGAGCGGGCCCTGCACAGCAACCAGCACACCCACACAGAAGAAGTACTCAGCATGGACGGGTGGGTCTATCCTGGCGTCACTGGGTGATTTCAACGTGAGGCTCATATCCAGTGAGGAGTATTACGAGGAAGGCGGAGCACGGCTCGTTCACAGAATGTGCTATTAGTGGTCGTGGACTGCACACAGACCAGAAGTTTCGGGCACTCCAGATCTGATCAGTTTTGTTTCGGTCCGTTGCGATGATGCGCTCCAAGTCCCAAACAGGCATTCTTTGAAAACAAAAAGTGTGAAGGGGAGCAAGGCAGGGACCCAAGAGTGAATAATTTCTAGGAGTAATAATAATCGACGATGATGAGTGGGGGAGTCGGCGAGGGGGTGACGAGAGACAGGGGTCGTATGATGGACGATCTGGTGCAGTGCGTAAACGCGTTGCTGTCTGCTCATGTTGAGGCAAATGTAGTAACTAGAGACGTCGATTGCCAATTTGTGTTTGCTGTCTTTTTCTTTTTTTTTCCTTGGGCGTAGGAGAAGTTTTGAATAGATTAGAAATTAGCTATCACGTAGCCGCATTCCCCCTTTTTTATTGGGTCTTTTTGTGTTGGTGGCGACTTGCTTTTTGTTGACTTCAAAAAACAGGGAAAGGTTTTTGATGATAGATACAATGAATCACGGTGTTTGTGCTTGGTGGTCGAAAGAATTTTGCTATTTGGTGCCAAAAGTACAACTTCTATGCAGTTTTGTTATGTTAAAAACCTATAGAAAGCATTGGTGCGTTGGTTCAACGCAGTAAACAGTCAAGTTTATTTGGCTTGTCTACGGGAAAATCTCTATCTTCTGCATTGCCATCTTTGTCTAATGTAATTAAAAAAAATAAATTAAAATGATAATGGGCCTATCACATTACCAGGTTCAGACTGATGACGGCTATTTAAGAGCTTGGATCAGAACAGGTCTAAATGCAGGTAGTCTTGAGACCCAAATTCAAGAACTCATTGGGAATAATCCAAAGTATGTGTTCGACGTTTGCATTTTATCCAATCAGTATGTAAAATAAAATAGGACCCTATACGAAGACCACGCGATAATGTGCAGTACGGACGCCAGGGAACAGGCCTTGGGACTATTAAGTGGCCTCTCCCCGTTACATTTTGCCCTCAATACTAATACCCCACTGCTTGATGCTCCTGCTGAGCCCATGGCAGTCGACTGGTATTTCTCAGTTTCTTTTGCACCTTCTTACAGAGCCCAGCTCGTCCTCAGTTCAGGTTACCAGTGGCTCACATGTTGCATTCCCATAATTCAAGCTGTTTTACTTATGAATGTTTTAGGGAAGTGGCCCAACAGGACGAGGGAAACGGAAACGGCAAGCACGGGTCATTGTGATAGAAGGTCCAGACAATTCTTCACACCCACCTCTGCCATCGCAGCCGGCAGCGCAACCAACAGAGCCTCCAATGAATCAGCCCCTAATGACTCAACCCAAGGCTCTTCTTCCTCAATATTCAGACACTACACAGCAAGTCCCGGCAGCCACCCAAGAAATACCATCAAATAACGTGAATCTCCAAGACATAGGAAATCAACCTGCGGAACTTCCTCCACCCCTCATACAACCGACTCATCCCGTACAACTCACTCCTGCACAACCACAACAAAACCCACAACCACTCATTCAAATGCAACAGCCATCACTGCAAATGCAGCAACCACTTCCCCAAGCTCAACCACTCCCACTGACACACCAGCAATCCCACCAGCCACTGCAGCCAGAACCTGTACACGAAAAAATATCTCCAAGTGAGACCAAAAGTACCGCAGTATCATTAGCTCACACTCCAGAAACCAAAATCAACCAGCCGCCATTGGCCTCACAGGCACCCCTTAAACAACCACTGTCATTGTTGTCTCAGTATCAAAGACCACCCATTGATCGTCCAGCCCCAACAAAAGAACCAGTTCAAACCCCTAACATACACGAAGAACCTCCAGCTGAGTCGGTGGAACCGATAAAAGCCAAGCCTGTGAGTATACTTTATTCCAAACTTACTATGTCGTCAAATGTAATCCAAAATAGAACAGGGATGTTGATCCAGGCTTGAACAATCCTAATAACCTTGGATCTCAACGTGTCGAGCAAAAAACTGTGTTGGACAACTCAGTCTCGTTACCACAAACAAACACATTGCACCCTGATGCACTTCACACTCAACCACAAGATGTCTCCAACACAAGTGCACAACAAGTACCGGATCCAAGTGGCACAAGGTTTGGAATAACCTCTCTCCGTGTCTCCGATTTTTCTGCGCCTTCTACAGAGAACAGAGTTGAGGCGTTGAAAAAAAATCTCGAAAAAATTCGAGAAAATTTGCATAAGGTTCCCTTTTCCTCTTCCCTTTAACCATCTAATTATTACAAAGACGAGAGAGCTTAAAGTGGATCTTGACAGTCTGAAAAAGTCTGTCTCTGAAATTCCTCCAATCGAAACTCCCCCACTCCATACCCCCACACCTCCACCGTCTAATGGTAGGCTGCAATCTCCACCACACACACCCCCACTCGGGATTACCAAACTTCAATCTCCACCATTGTCGTCTCACACATCTCCCGAACCGCATGAACAACCTCAACTACACCCCATTAATACTAGTGTTGTGCCGCACACCACACAGATGGCACAGCCAAAACAATCTACACAGAGTGCATCAACAATCAACCCAAGTTCAGTTAATACAACTGATAACCAGCAGCCTCAACAGAAACTTTCGCCACGACCCGCAACACAACCACTTATCCAGGCACTTTCACAGCCTCCCATTCAGTCAAATACCCTATCACAATATGCCCAACCAATTGTATCTCCGCCAAGCAAAGCTGAACCACTCCCGGAAGAATCTACTCTACCAAGTCTACAGTTACATTTGCATCAACAATTACACCTCCAGCTTCAAGAATCCGCTCAAGTGAGAGCTCAAGCACAGGCAGCAATGCAAGCGATAAAGGTTTCAAGCAACCCAGAACTGCAGACAGGGGTTACCAAAGTACCAGAAACTAGTAATTCTGGTACCCAGATTCCTAAGGAGTCCCTTCAAGCCCCAAATAAAGTACGGCTGTTATTTTCTTTTCCTCATATGTCTCATTTTTTTATGAAGATACCACCAAACACCTCTCAACCCGCAGTTGCAAAGAATGATACTATCGCGAGCACACCAACTGTTCCAACAGTTGCCACCACTTCACCCTCTTCCACAAGTGGCAACAAATCTGAATCCAGTTTAATTTCCCCTGTAAAGACTGCTAGCAGTACAGCTACCCCAATCAGGGAACCTGAACGCAATGTTTCGACATCTGCCAATCCGACTACCACAACTCCTTCCTCTACAACGACAGACGGTGGCTCGAGCAATTGGACACCCCCGAGAAAAGTATTGCATCTGTATGTACACAAGAAGCCCAAGCCTGAAACAGCCAACAAGTTATGTTATAACTGTGGGGCTCCCTTGAACTTTGGTATTTCTTTTTTCTTCATTCCTTCTTTTTCAACTAGAAATAGGACTGTTTTCTGATACGCTATACTGCGAATACACTGGGAAGTTTTTTTGCGCAAAGTGTCATTTGAAGGAAAAAGAAATAATTCCCGCTAGAATTCTGCACAACTGGTTTTCATCAACGAAATGTTTCTTGTGCACTTAATGTAAACCAAGGGACTTTAATCGATATCCAGTCAGTCACTATGCAGTTGAGCTGCTTACATCACTTAATCAAGAACCTACATTTGATATCGGCGCAATTAATCCCACATTATACACAAAAGTCGCTGTACTGCCAAAATTAAAGGTAGCCTAAAACCCTAACTTCACCGTTCTTACCTTACTTTCCACAGGCTTCGCGACTCCAGTTGACTCACCTGAAAGATTTTATTTATTCCTGTTCACGCCTGGACCCTCAAGGCCCATTAAGGAGGTGCGGTATTCAAAGCTACTTGTACAATTCAACCGAGGTAATGATTGCGTCAAGATAAAGATAACCCTCTCACTCATTCCGGCAGACATACTCTCTGGGTGATCTCCTTGATCTAGAAGCCGTTCTCCCCCAAGTCAAGGAGGTTGTTGAAAAATGGACACAGCACGTTACAACTTGCAAGTTGTGCTGTGCTCGAGCATCCATATGTGAAGTGTGCAAATCACCGGACCCGCTGTTTCCGTTTCAGGTGTGTTCTCCCCTCTTAGTTTCCCCATTTCCGGCAACTAACAACATAAACAGTTGAACGTTGCTGTTCAGTGCCCGCTGTGCTTTGGAGTGTTCCACAAGAATTGCTTCATACCCAGCATGTGCCCGCGGTGTGTCCGCTTCAACCAGAGGAAGAAGAAAGCCACAACCACCAGCACCCCAACAACACCTCCACTTGCACGTATGCCCCCACAATCATCAAGTACTACTACACCCTCGGCTTCTTCTTCTTCATCCACAACAACAGCAACAACAAGTACAACTAGTAGCATTGATTCCATTATCAATGCGGGGATTGGTGTGCTGGCCAAGAAAAATAATAATTGACAATTTACACACCACCATTTTCTTTACTTTTTCTGTTTTCTTCCTTTCTGAAATAAACATGGATTCATTCAACAGCACCCATCATCAGGACTTGAATCATTTGCAGGTGTGGGTTTGATGAGGAGAGAGCCGTCATGGCCATTTGTTGTGGTGTTGGGTGTATTCATTTTTGTTCTCTCAACTATTTTTCGAGCCACAGTTTCAAAAAGAACAGAGATTCCTGAGAATATAACAATAAGAACAGGGTGAATGAGAGAGGTCGTTTTACCTTGACCAGTCTTGGCCGATGTTTCAAAATACAGTGGTTTGGGATTGTGTGGTAATGAGTTAACAAATTGTTGCCCCTCGTCAGTTGTAACTACTCTGGGTAAAATGTCAACTTTATTGCCAACTACGACTACATCTAGAGAGTAGAATGACTTTTCTAAAAAAGGAAGGGAAAGGTGACATGTATTTACTCACATATATCAGTGGAAGCTTGCTTCAGCTCTGATGAAATATCATTACCACCGAATACAAAGAGAAAGTAATACCGTTAAGCCATGAGGTAACTTCGAAGAGTGAAGTCCTATCTGTTACATCAAACTGACCGGGTTTGAGATGTCATATAGATAATACGAAATTTCACTCACAACTATAATGGCTGCTTGCGATTCTCTGTAAAACCTAACTGTCTGTAAGCTTGGATGTGTGGCGAGATAATTTCAACATGGGCGTAAGGGATCGGAATCTCTCCTGACCGGCAGTATCCCACTTGGACATATTAAATCATATTTGGTGGAGAAAAGGGAATAACACAATCTACAAGTAATTACTGCTTGAATACGAACAAGGGAGGGATTACTTGCAGTTTAAGTGTGTCGACTCCGACTTGCCTATTAGTTTCATACTGTTAGTTGGTTTGGGAAAACCGCAAACCAATGCCATAAGGTTAATTCTTAACTCACACTATCTTCTGCATGAAAGAGGCACCAATAGTGATAGCATGTTCAGTAGTAAATGTCCCATTAACATACATGGTACTAACACTGGTCTTTCCACACCCTAATTGCATCTTAACACTTTTCCCCCTTTAACCTCACAGTCTCCAAAAATCACTTGAATAAACAAACACATCGCGAAAACTCAATGGTGTTTTCAACGGGGCTCTTTTGATTATGGGATGGGTACCCGAGTTGCCAATGACAACGACCTTGGCCGACAACTCCTCGTTATTAGCCGCCATCACTCTATCCCCCAAACGACGACGAAAAAAATACCAAGAAACTTCCACGAAGAAGAAATCTGTACTTGAGAATAGCATAGAGTATTTTAATTTTTTTTGAATCATGACAGGCCAAGACTTTGTTCCACGGTCTTTTGAACCTTTTTGGCAAACGCATCTCGGTCATTTCTCCACATTATCTATGTAGTTGTTGGTTTTGTTATAACTTTTATTGTTATTACATACCGCAGCATCGAGATTGGCTGGGCTCTCATCATTGGGGTCTGTGTGGAAAATGGGCTTTTTAGTGACGACGAACTGAACTGAGTTTGAATTACAGACCTGCGAGCATTGAGATTACAGAGAGCAAGATCTTTTCCACGGATTGCACGGGTGTCCACCTCTCAATACTTGTTTCATAGTGATTGGGATCGTCGCCGGGAGGGTGAAGGATGCTGATACATACTTCACCATTTGGGTAGACTGGATATTGTCAGCCGAGAGAAAATATTAAAAATTAACGAGAATTAGCACACTGTTTGGGTGCCACATGGGAGTTGTGAATTTCATCTGCCGGGGTATTAATACTTAAAAAAAAAAAAAGTAACACATTACTCCAAAAAACCTTAGGCGGGTTCAATGGATAATCCTGAGGGAAGGTCAATAAAGCCCGGAAAACGCCGTCACTGTACAAGGTATCAGGCGGGCCCCTGCAAAACTAGTGAGAAAAACCAAACCAGAGCCAACCCATAATAAGCACGCACATCACAAGGGCTTCCCATACAAACAGGTTCGCTTCATCAATCGGCCCTGCAGAAAAATAAAAATGGCAGTCAATTCACAAAGTGGAGCCAAGAGTGGCAGGCACAATCAATCAATCAAATCAATGGATGAAATAATAATAATTTGTCTTCGTCACTTGGACTCCCATGCCTGCAGTTACTCCTGGGGGTGGGTCCTCAGTAACCTCTGTGAAGGAAAAAAAAAACCCGGATGAGCACGTGCGCTCCCATAATTCGAAAAACCAACAATCAACGTCATACTCTTGTACTCGGACAACAAGCGCTTCAACGCAATGCCACCACCGCCTCGGTACATCTCTTGCTTGGAAAAAACAGATCAATGATGAGATATTGCATCACACGAAACTTTTTTAAAATGACTCATCTTAATTGTGTACAACCTGGGCCACTGGTGCATAAGCATATCTTTGTGTATGATACAACAAATGTACAACATACTGTACTGTATGCACCAGTGCCTTTGGGCACAACAATGGTATTGGATATGTAACAGCAGTCATCAGTGGTCACAGGCATCGGCACCTTCACCTATCACAATAAACGGTTCAGCAAGGGGGAATCGAAGATATTCCTTAATACCCATTTCTGTTGTCCATAATGACAGATTATCCCTGAGGAGGCCCATAATGAGAGAACCGTCTCTATTCTCAGACGGTGGACAATGCTCCTGTTCTAAAATTGCATCATTCAGGGCACTTCGGGCAACACTGCAAGCATCCTCATATGATCTGTTGATTTAATGAATATAACTAGACTGGGAGGGGAGGGAGCATACGTCATGATTTCATAGTAGAACACACTGAAATTTAGTGCCAGACCCAACCTCGTTGGGTGATTTGGTGCAAGGCCTTTTGCAAGTTCAGACCCTGCCTTATATGCTTCCATGGCACATGCAGTTGACTCCCGGCCTTTAGTTGTATTGTTATTGGCAATGTACCTATAATAGTCTCCCTTCCTGCATTTGTGAGTGAGGGTGTTACAGGAGCACAGAAATACATTTTCAGGTAGAACACTTTTCCCTCTATGGTCGTGCTCTTTGGGATGAGAACGGTATCTAAAATAGTGAGAACCTCCGCACATACTGCAGACATTTCTTGCTCTATCTTCTGCCGGTATTCCCTTACTCTCCTCAGATTGTCTGTGGGTGTCCCTCTGTCATCTTCCTGTAAGAATAAGTCGTGGGGAGAGGATTCCACAGTGCCCACATCACCTTTTGCTCTACTGATGAAAGTGTCCTCCAAGGTGTTCTGTATGAGCCAATGACATTGGAATAGGCAACAGAAAATAAACGCCTCTCATCCTCACTCAACTCATCAGCGTTTTCAGCAACAGCTTTCATGTACCTCGCCATATCTAATAAAGGACCATATTGAGTGCACCCAAACAACCAGAAACGGCAAACAGGGCGCCACCGTTAAATCGGCCCGCTCTCTCTGCCAGCAAAGCCATACTCAAATTGTGTTCCTTCTGTCCCACAGTACCAGGTACCCCGAAAGAACTGGTTGCCGCGCACATCACCCCGTTCATACTTAGGGGAAATCAGGAGTTTCGGAACCCCTAAGTAACGGTCACCGGCAGTTTTTGAATGCTTCCGAAGGGAAAACAGACCAAACGCTTGGAGTGCGTAGTTAGGGTGATCCTTCCTTGTTTTGTGAAAAACAATAAAAATGATCAATGAGAGACAACTCAATTGATCGGCCTGCGTTTGACAAACCTAAAAATAGATCTAGATTTACCTTTTTTTTTCCTTTTCGAAAAGGGGAGATTGTAGCAATAATACCACCCGCAACAGTTACAAGCAACAAGCAACAGTGGGCGGAGCGCACACACCGGGAAATACCCTACACATCCCTGAGACGATCGCCCTCCTTTCTTGACCATCTCAGTTGTAGGTTTGATGCCGTCGAATCAAAGCGAAAACCTTATCCGAAGATTTTGTAGCCGAGCGGGAAGACCGGAGGATTTTAATCTAAGGGTTCCCGGTTCGATTTCTGCTGTAGGCAAAATTTTTCTTGGTAACCAAACCTTTATCAGAGCGACTGGGATTGGCATTGTGTCCTTCTCCTTTTTGGTGGGTTGCTATGTGTTGGGTGGGTCTGTTGGGAAGAACGAAGGACAGAGAGAGGTTCTCTTCCTGGTGGGATAGGAAATCCACCGTAAGTGGAGATAGCATACTCTGTGATTCGATTGTAGAGGTTGTTTCCCTTGAGTGGAGAGATGAACATGATTCAAGTATGAAGACATTAATGATACAGTCAATCGTGGAAAGAGAGTGGCAGTATGACCAACTTGAAATAAATAAAATAACATAGATGTATCTGCTTGCGTTTTGGCTGCTTGTGTATGTTTTCTTGCAGTCTCTTGTTCAAAATGAACTGCTTCTTTCACAACAAGAAGTGGAACAACTTGAAAACACTTCTCAGAAGGTAATTGCTTACAACGCAATATGCCCCCAGTATGCTTGGAGGTACTGTGCAAGTGTTCTACTTCACAATGAAACTGAAATTGTTATTTCTTCTGGTTCCTGGGAGAAAAACTTGTGAATTGAACTTGTTGAGGTTTTTATGAGAAATTGGCTGAAAAGTGTTTGAACTTGTGTGGCTTGAACAGAGATTTGTGGAGAAGGTGAAATGTCCACATGAGAGAATACTTCTCTTTCAATTTGGTGTTGCATGTCATGCAGTAAAGCCAATAGTGCCACATTGTCATGGGCAACACTATGCAATGCATGCAAGCAGCATTTGACAATTCTCCATTTATTTGTTTGTTGAGGGTAATTTATTTTGGAGTGAGGAATTGAAAACTTTGTTTTATGGAAATTGGGTGTTCTGGGTTCAGAGGTTCTGAACTGGTAATGAGGCACCAACCTGGGAAGAAGCTTCGAGATAGGGGTGTGTTTGTGGGGTGACAAGTTTATATTTGCCTCAGCACTTGCTGTACTCAGCTCAACTGCCACAAATGAAGGGTCTATTTAATTTTGTTCATTGTAGTTATATAAGTTATTTAGAATTACCTTCAACTCTGGTGTCAACTTCATTTACAGTAATATCTTCAGTGAGGTCCACAATATTACGGGCAATTCCATTTTGCACCTTCGTCTCCTTTAGCGCAATATATATACACAAATCGCAATATATATACACAAATAAGAATATATATACACAAATAAGAATATATATTCGAAAAAAAAAATAAACCTGTGCCTCTTGCATGGTTCCTTTTTTAATGTGACCCTAGTGCAATGTAAGAGATAGGGTAAAAAAAAAAAAAAAAAAAAAAAAAAATTTAAAAAAAAAAAAAAAAAAAAAAATTTAAAAAAAAAAAAAAAAAAAACCTTCCATCGCACTGGTCTACCAGCATTAATATTTGCCCTTGAGGCAACAGTTCTACGAGGGGGCTGGGGTACCAATTAAAAAAAAATTTTCGAAAATTAGACAAAAAAAGAGCATAACAGGTACCCGGCCCATCAAAAAAAAAAAAACTCCAACGACTTTGAACTCCCAAGCACAATTACAGCCGAAACACCCGCACCGCAGTGCACAACCACCGGCACCAACAGATTTATTTTTCCAAAAAACTACTTCACAGAAGTTGACTGATCCTCTGGCAGGCTGCTGGTGTGCACCCCACATATTTTATCACTAGAATCATTTCTTTACAGTGTGTTTAATGATCTCCAGGATTTTCTCCTGAGGATCTGCTCGATTTCCTGAGTTATTTAGGCCACAAGTGAAGCAGAAAAAACAATTTTTCGCTAAAGTTCCCTTAAAAGGCTTTTTGTCGGAAACTCGGCCACGGAATCGAGTTGTCTCTCATGTGTTGCTGGCACCTGCTGGGCTGATTTGATCTGAAGGGAGTTTCTTCGAATTCTAAATTGTGGACCCCGGTAAGTTCACCCGACGCCAACACTCTTCTTTTTTTACTTTGCTTTTTAGAAAGTCGAGGTAAATGCATTCTTTTTTCCCCAAGGATTATGTTCTATGTTTTGCATTTTTATTTTATTATATTGACCTGGCTACTTCATAGGCATCCCATATTGCATACATTATGTTCTTGACCTGCTTTGCATCACCTATGATGTGACTTTCCTTGAGCGCTCCAGTTGTGTTTGCTGCTGACAATAACTTCCTGTTTAACTCTGTCATTGGCCTGTATCCACATGCAATGATTGCCGTGTGTGCTTTCAGTGTGGATTCTTCTCCGTTGGTGAGGTTCTTGACGATGAATCCGCTGTTATCAGGTAGGGATTTTGTAACAGTAGAGGACAACATAACTTTCACGTTGTGGTGTGGCAATAGGTCCAGAAGCATGTCCCTATTGGCGTGACAAAGTGGCCCCCCTATTTTGAGCAATGATGCCTCCTGCTCAACTATGGTTACATCTGAATGTCCGCTTTGAACGAGCCATAGAGCGGTTTCGCATCCTACAAGGCCTCCTCCTACTATGAGAACTGAGGCATCTGACTTGATCCGGCTGGGTTCTAGGAGAGCATCGCAGGCCTTCATGGCAATCGGGGAGTCAGCAAACACAGATGGAACGATTGCGGAGGATCCGGTGGCAATTATTAGAACCTGTGGCTGGGATGCTATAATGAGGGACTCTGTAACCTCAGTCCGCAGAGTTACCGCCACGTGGAGCTGTTCCAGTTGGAACTCGTACCACTTAATTAGGGCCCTTTCATCTGCCTTGAAGTCCGGCACAGACCCGGGAATAAGAGCTCCGCCCAACTTGTCCCCTCTTTCATAGAGCGAAACAGTATGCCCTCTTTCAGCGCAGACTCTAGCGGCCTCCATTCCGGCAACACCTCCGCCTACTACAAGTACTCTTTTTCGAATCGGAGCTGCGGTTATTCCATACTCGCCTTCTCGGCCACATACCGGGTTGACAGCACAAGATACCTCAATCGGATATTA
>JAHLWZ010000202.1:824-31475 GCA_020536535.1 Pelomyxa schiedti | reverse complement strand
AAGTGCAGGATTTCGCCAAGTCACACAGCACAACCGTGAACGTGATCCTCCAATTGATTTGGGGTCTGGTTCTCCGCACTCTCTCGGAACCAGCAGGAACGCCCGCGGAAGTGACATTCGGCACTGTTTATTCCGGAAGGCCCGAGGAAGTGGATAACATCGGCGAAGGAGTCGGTCTGTTCATCACCGCAATGCCGGTTCGTTTGCGCTTCACGAAAACAGTCACGCTCTCCGAAGCCATTTCGCAGCTGCACCGGCACATCCTCTTTGACATTCCACAACACGGCTGCTGTGTTCAACCAGATGAGATCATGGAAGCCGTGCTGCCCGGAGCCCAGTCATCTCTGTTTCGAACTCTCTTCAAGTTCCACAACTTCCCCTCTCCCTCCTTTGAGCAATACCACCTCACAAACTTGGCCGTGAAGGGATGCTCCGCGAGAGAGCGGATACCTTTCGCACTTGCTCTGTCAGCCATAATGTCATCGTCATCCCTGTCATCACCGTCACCGGCAGCACCAACAACATCCGGCTTCGGTGGTGGCGAGACCATCAAGATGACGTTTGACCACGACCCTGTGTTGTATTCGGAAAGAAGCCTTTCTTGCATGAGCGATTGCTTCCAGAACCTCCTTGAGAGAGTTGTGACAAGTCCACCAACCGCGCCGATTTCAAGAATCAGAGCAGCAGCAGTATCATCACCACCCTGTGACAACCAACGGCTGAGAGGTCCCGACGCAACCGATACAATGAAACACCGCATCGACAGTCATAGAACCACAGAGGAAGTGCAAGAACTCCCGGAAGGTGGGAGCAGTCAATTCACGACAGCTGCCGGCTGCAAAGAAAGCCAAATTTGATGCGACACAGCATGATTTTTTTTTAAAGGGGAGGTGCCCGTGCTGAATTGTAGAGAGCCCCTCCCCATGTGAATAGAAATGGTTGAGAACAAAACTTTTAATTTTTTGGTCTTCGGATCTTGCGACGTGATGCTCCTCAGAGGCTGGAAAGATCACGAAACGGTAGAATGTGTACGGTCCAGATGTGCTCCAGACATTCCAGAATTTCCCTTCACCGGATACAGAGAACCAGGGCCTCTGTTGCCCCGTTGATGCCAAAATAAAATAGAAAGTGTGAGTCCCAAAACTACAAGGTATGTTGGCTACGAAAAAACCTGAGCACCGAGGGGGCTGCCGTCCTCGCGTTGCTTTCCGGCAAAATGAGCCTCTGTTGATCGGTGTCTTACAGCAACAGCAGGCAACGCGGCAATCGTAATCATCGACGACGTCGTCACCATTCCTTGAGGTTCCGGGTGGTCAACGTAAACACCACGGCGGCTCGTGACATCTTCGAGATGCAACTGCATCGCATCGACGTCGAGACAACCACCACGAACAGCAAGCGAGGACTCAGACTGCAATCCCACAATTTTTCCGTGCGTATTTGAATTGGGTGCATGCTAACCCAGAGTCAGTGCCCTGCGCCGGCGACATAATTGACGTGGACTCGTACGACCGACCATTCTGGGAGACCGTTCTTACTCCCGATGCTTGCGATGGTGACGAGAATTTCCAAAAGTGCCTGCCAAATATGACGTGCAGAGCAGCAAGGAACAAGACAGCAGAAGCTGTGCCTGCTTTTGAAAAAATGTACCGAAAATGGGTGGAGTTAACGCATGGGAATCTACTTCCTGGCAGCTTGTGCCTTATCCTCAAAGCTGTGTGTGAGAACAACAATCCCCTCATTTTTCAGCACTTGGCCGCCCAGCCTGAAATACTGGCCGAGGTAAACACAGCTAGTTCTCATTTTCACAAGCTCTCTGAAGATCCTGCTGTTCCCACTTGTGTACCTCGGAAAGGATGCCCGGCTGATTTTTGCCACCACTACACGACTCCAACAACCCCCAAATTTACAAATTTGCAACCAACTTCTTGCTCCCACTTTTCAAGAACCACCAAGATCAAGCTGTCAAGTTCATTGATGATGAACTTGTTGGGTTGGTCAGGATTGGATGCCTCAGTGACACCCTCAATTGGCTCCGGGACAACTTGCTTCATGAAGGGTTAATGTCATCCTCACCTGAAACCTTCATGAAAAGGCTGCTGTCTTCTCATCCCCCCTCCAAAAAAAACACCACCACATCCGATTCCCAATCAAGGCCAGTGACATTCACCCTGACATTGGTTACCGGAAACTCAACAAGCACGCTTTTGCACTCAAAACCATCCTCTCGTGGCATTCCTTCCTCATCGCTTCCCGTCGCTGATTTGCAGAAGGCGCTTTCTCAAGTGGATGATCCATGGCTCCTGACCTTGTATTGCATGAACTGGATCCCATCACAGTCACACAAACTGATTGCTGACTGACTGTATGGAGCGCAAACTTACGTGGAGGATGTTGGCTCCTGCGATAATATTCGTCGACTTGAGTCAAGCTGGAAAATACTTCAGTTCGAAACCAGAATTGGAGCTGCTGCCGTCTCTGTTTTCGTGGGTCGCAGAATCGTGCCCTTTTGAGGCCATTCAGCACAAGCTGGAAGAATTTTTCACCAGGGGTGGTGGTCGTGTGCTCGATGTTCACCCTGATCAGGCAAGTTCCCAGGAGTTCAAGCAGAAGTCGCTGCAATCACTACAGCAGTGTGAGGCACATCTGGCACAACTAGGGCTCCCTGCCTCTACAATATTGTACAGGGTGCCATCTTCTCTGACAAAGTCCTCCATAATATTAACGCTGAAGATAAAATCGCCCAATGATCGGCGATGCAGTGCTTCCCATTGGCGATGCATCGGGCTCAATCTGAAGAAAGATTTATGGTGAATCGCTACCCATCACGATGCTTGGTGATGAGTCAGGGAAAGAATCGCGCAACCGTATTCTCCTCTCGTCATCGTTACGAATCCCCGTTCCCACAACCAGCCATCGTCTTGCTCTCCATCTCCCGTACGCTCTCCAGGCGGTTCTTTCCCGGCAGATAGTGCCGTACCACCACCAACTGAACTGCAGCTTCTCGCAGAACAACGAACTGCACCGCTGCCAAAACCTTTTCACTTCTGTGCCCGCAATCTGAACAGTTTTTAGCGGAATTCACGGGCATCCGCTGCCAAAAAAAGAGTGAGTACAACACAACCACCACTGCGAGAAGAAAGCACTAATCCAATTCCCCAGAGAGAGATACCTCCCGCGGAACCCGACTTACTCCAATTGCAAACGGCGGCTCTCTCTGCGTTGGCGATGTCACCGGATGGCGTTGCGTTGTGTAAACTACTGCTTCTTCAAGCTCAGAAGCAACAGCAGCAGCAGCAACAACAACAACAACCACGCACAAATCACACAGAACCAGGCACAACAGCACTCAGCAGCACCACAGGACAACCAACATCCCGGTGTGAGGTCACACTCCAACTCCCACTCTCCATCACCCACTCCGCACAAGCCATCATCATCATCTTCCCAAATACAACCCGTGCAGGAAATACCCTCGTCATCGAGCTTGCCATCAACACATCGAATGGCTGGAGCAACCACAACAAGAGGTTCGTCACAGCAACCAGTTCAAATTCCACCACAGACCCAAAGAAGAGCACCACACAAATCAATTCTTCCTCTTCACAACTTGCTCAACCCATCCTGGGATGGACTTTGTTACAAAGCAAAGGGTGCTACCAACTACGAAAAGTTCCTTTAGCGCTAAAAATAGACCCCCGCGGGAAGCACCCTTGCAACTGTTTGAAAACCCTTGAAATTGGCTTCGGAGCTTTCAAAAGAGAAAAATAATCCAGAACTCTAAAAAAACCTTAACTACGCCCGGCCGGCTGCAGGAGAATCCAATGCAGCGGTCGACACGAAACAACAGGAGCCCAAACAGTGCGCCTTTGCGAGCTCGGTTTTTTTTTCCCCCTCATTGCTAATGAACAAAAGAAGTGAAGGAAACAACAACCAGGGACACAGTGCGAGTACATACCTGCTTAACCATCAATGAAAATCTGATACCTTCCTCTTTTTTTTTGTTTTTTTTTTCTCATTGAATATGACTTTTTTCCAGAAACAGAATGATCTGTGCGGTTGCGTTTGAACGTAACAGACCGCCCCATGAGCAGCACACGCGTTGATCGCATTCACCAGGCTTCCCACTTTGTGACGAATCCTCATCAGCGTCACCTCCACAAAACTGCAGAAAAAGAAGACCTCAGCCATGGTTCGCGGAGGTGACACTGATGAGGATCGTCACAAAGTGGGACCCTAGTGAACGCAATCAACATGTGTGCTGCTCACGGTGCGGTTATTGTGCAAGAACTTGCATGGGTCTTTGCCTTCTTTCTACCCAGGTTTGGTTTTTTGGTTTTTTTTTCCCTCGAAGCAATCGTCGCCGATCTCACCATTCCTTTCCCATTCTCAGGTGTTGTGCATTACAGCATATCACATGTGCAGTTCCAGTTTCATACTTGTTGTTGTTGTTGTCATATGACCCTCACAACCTTTACTCTTCTCCCGGTTTCTCCCGCTTCTCCCCTCATTCCCCTTCTCCCCTTTTTCGTACCCTCAAGCTAGGTAGCTGCTATTACTACTACTATTCAAAAACGCAAAGTATTGTCCAAGGTAATAAACACTCTCTTCTCCACGAAAAAATCTAACCCAAACCCCAGAGTCACCTCTTATTAGTGGGTAATAAGAGCGATTTTTAAGTTTTCAGTTCCTTTGTTAACTTAATGAATGTCCTAATTATGTCATGGAGCACCAGGATGGCTTCATCCGGGATGAGACTTGGTCAACGAAATGTGTTTTTTTGATTATTCAAAATACAAGGTGATGGTTGGTGGGAAAGGAATGTTGTGTGGTGGGGTGTTGTATCTAAAGCCTGAGCACCAAGTGGAGTGTTGATTCCTTTTGGATGTTGTAATCAGCGAGGGTGCGGCCGTCCTCAAGCTGCTTTCCGGCAAAGATGAGTCGTTGTTGGTCCGGTGGGATCCCTTCCTTGTCTTGAATCTTTTGTTTCACATTCTCAATGGAATCAGAGGGCTCGACTTCCAACGTGATTGTTTTGCCAGTGAGTGTCTTCACGAAGATTTGCATGCCACCACGAAGTCGGAGCACAAGATGGAGCGTCGACTCTTTTTGAATGTTGTAATCAGCCAATGTGCGACCATCCTCAAGTTGCTTTCCAGCGAAGATTAGCCTCTGTTGATCGGGTGGGATTCCCTCCTTGTCTTGAATTTTCTGTTTCACGTTCTCGATGCTGTCAGAGGGTTCAACTTCGAGGGTGATGGTCTTTCCAGTGAGTGTCTTCACAAAAATTTGCATTCCTCCACGCAACCTGGATGGCTTCGTTAAAAGTGTGTTTCACGGGAGAATGGGTGGGTGATACCTGAGCACCAAGTGGAGAGTGGATTCCTTCTGAATGTTGTAATCTGCAAGAGTTCTTCCATCCTCGAGCTGCTTTCCGGCAAAGATGAGCCTCTGTTGGTCGGGTGGGATTCCCTCCTTGTCTTGGATCTTTTGCTTCACGTTCTCGATGGAATCAGAGGGCTCGACCTCGAGGGTGATGGTCTTTCCGGTGAGTGTCTTGACGAAGATCTGCATGCCACCACGAAGTCGGAGCACGAGGTGGAGGGTGGATTCCTTCTGGATGTTGTAATCAGCGAGGGTGCGGCCATCCTCGAGCTGCTTTCCGGCAAAGATCAGTCGTTGTTGGTCCGGTGGGATTCCCTCCTTGTCTTGTATCTTTTGCTTCACATTCTCAATGGAATCGGAGGGCTCAACCTCCAAGGTAATTGTCTTCCCAGTGAGTGTCTTCACGAAGATTTGCATTCCTCCTCGCAACCTGACACAACGTGAGATTCTAACTGTGTGTGTGAAAAATTGGACAGTACCTGAGCACCAAGTGGAGAGTGGATTCCTTCTGAATGTTGTAATCTGCGAGAGTGCGGCCATCCTCAAGTTGCTTTCCAGCGAAGATGAGTCTCTGTTGATCGGGTGGGATTCCCTCCTTGTCTTGGATCTTCTGCTTCACGTTTTCAATGGAATCAGAAGGTTCGACTTCAAGAGTGATTGTCTTCCCTGTGAGTGTTTTGACGAAGATTTGCATCCCTCCTCGAAGTCTAGAAAAGCAATGTAAGAAAAGCAATGTCTTTGTCATTATAAACAATGTTATGTCTTCAAACTTCGCTGATTGAATATTTGAGTATATATATCACCCACTCTTGCATTTACAACAACAATAATAACAACCTAAACCGATTCTAACAGAACAACCAAAACTCACCGTAGCACGAGGTGGAGAGTGGATTCCTTCTGGATGTTGTAATCTGCGAGGGTGCGGCCATCCTCGAGCTGCTTTCCGGCGAAGATGAGTCGTTGTTGGTCCGGTGGGATCCCTTCTTTGTCTTGGATCTTCTGCTTCACGTTCTCGATGCTGTCGCTGGGCTCCACTTCGAGTGTGATGGTCTTTCCGGTGAGTGTCTTCACGAAGATCTGCATTTTGTTTGCTTTTTTGTCGCTTGTCGCTTGTCTGTTTCTTATTTGTCTGTGTCGCCTGTGTTGGCTTTTATTTTATGTTTTTTTGCCTTGATTGCGGAGCTTGTAAAGCCAGACCAATTGGACAATTAGCAATCTGGTCTCAATTGCCCCAGTCAGACAAACTTCACTAGACATAGACCCTACTCCAGTTGTCCTCAGGAGTGTCGTAGTCTACGGTCTTCTAAGGAAGAAAAAGGGATAACTTTGGGTGACCTCGACGGTGATTGGTCACTGGGTTGGGTGGGACCCCACACACAGGAGGAAAGATTAATCTGGGAGGAGCTATTGCCTGGAAATTCCCCTTAGAAGAACTGGCATCTGGAAAACCGTGTATGAGGGTCAGTGGAACAGTTGCAAGATATCCATGGAGATGTCAATGGAGTGGACAAAAGTGGAGCACAGTGGCAGTGGTGTGCCACAAATGGAGAAAGGTGTTGAAAGAGGGTCCAAAACAACTTGCAGTACTCCAAATGGAAATTGAGAAGCCACAAAAAAAACCGTTCAACCCAACAGAAACCAAAAGGAAACAAAACCGTCAAGAAGATGCTGCGCCGAACTAATATTGGTGAGGCTACGACTGCCAAGGGAGGCAAAGGCGAAGACTCAGTTGTGGGATGTGATGCCAACTTGTTGCTGGCTGTGACTGACTTCAAATCTGGGACCACGTTCCTCGTCACTCAGTTGCCCAAAAATGACGTCTGCATCCCATCCCATAATTCCTTTTTTCCCTCTTAGTAGTTCTTCTTTGTTTTGGATTTAGACCTTGAGCACATTGAGGAAGAGTATTGGTCTCACAATTGAATATCAGTATGATTTCTTGCTGTTTCCAACAAAAGCTACAGTTTGTTATCCACTGATTTGGTTCTGACAAACCTAACCTCAAATTACCCTATTCAGAAAGGGCACAAGCCAATTTGTATTGAACAACACCAAGAAAGCACAGTGAAAGTCAAGGATTGCATTCCTGCTCTCTCATGGCAACCAAGTTGCAGAAGTCCATCAATTAAACAACCAAAACTGACAACTTGTGTAATTATCCACGCTTTTTCTAGTCTTCTATCTGATGCCTCCCCAAGATGGTCACTATCTTCATATCTTGCCATTCACTGGCTGTCAAGCCCCAACTGAGTGACTTCGTAAATTTACTTCAGGAAAATCCTGCTACCGCTTGTTCCCAAATCAGTGATCTGCGGCCAGTGTGTCTTCATGCCTACTTTAGCGTTTCTGCTAAACTGATACTCAGAGTGATGTTGTATGCCCCCTGGAAGATGGCTTACCTATTTTGCACACTGTCATGGGTCTTCTCAATCACACGTTCTCTTTTGGTGAATCGCCAAACACATTGTCTGGTACTCCGCCAAATTTCCTTTTTTTACCTTTACCTGTAAACAGAGATGTATGTAGAAATTGTGCACCGACTTATAAATGAGGTTCCGTCATGCTGTTTGGCTCTTGACACAAGGGGGCAAAACCCTCTGCACTACTCATGTGACAGGCCACTTCTCGAAAAAGTATTCCCCAATCTCATTTAGTGTATACCTTACTGTACATGAAAGGTTGCCCTCGATATTCTAAAAGCAAGGCCTGAGGCCACTAATACATTGTGTACAGCTCCTGATAGCTGGGGAAGGACCCCACTACATGTGGCTATAGCACGAAAAAACATTCCCATATTTAAAATTTTGTCTGAAGCATGCCCTCAGTCACTTCTTCTCTGTGACATGTATCTTTCTTTTTATGAAGTATAAAGCATGAAGAATAACTAACATCTTCTTGCATCTGTACAACAGGAATGGGGAAACACCTGTAACACTTGCATCTAAGATTCTGACATCGGAGGAAATGACCAGAAATGAGCTCTTTTTTGCTAAAGATAAAATTGACACGCTTCCTGAATTCAAATGGACAGCACTGCATGTAATGGGTGTGGCTTTTCAAGTGCCTTCTTCAATGTGTCTAAAAGCAAAAAGCCTGCAATAAAAATGTGGAGCAGATCAAAAGGCTGCTGCAAACTCCAGTTCGAATTAGTGACCTCACTGTGGACAATCAAACTGCGGCTCATCTGTTTTTGAGTGATCGACACAGGTTACTTGTTTAAAATAAAGTGATAGTGCAATCAATACATATGCTTTTTTTTTCCCTTTGACTGGCTGATACACTCAAAGAGAGTACTCCCTGGAGGATTTAGAAATTATTGATTCGCTCATTTCCAGTGAGACTGTAAACATACAAGACTGTTCCGGTAATTCTGTACTGCACCTGGCACTTCGAAGTTTCATTCCGTCGTATGTCTCCAGTACTTCCAATCTCAATCTCAATGTGAATGTGACATAGAATCCCACTTGTTCAGCGGATATTAAATAAATCTGCAAATGTCAATCTCCTTAATGCCTCTATGCAATCTCCTTTGTACATAGCTTGCCTTACTGGAAATTGTCAATTGGCCCAGATTCTTCTGAACCAAGGGGCACAAGTAAATCCCACTTTTTCGGATTGGAGAAAGCCAGTGCACAAAAGTTTTCTCCATTTAGAATCATACTTTTGTTCATATGTGTAAAAAGAAGTACCTCCTATTCCAAAGAAGCCACATCATAAGAAGAAACAGCGTTGTTTATTGATTGCACCCATGTGCCCACCTCCTCACATTCATTCCCCTCTTATTGCCTCCACTTATTCAAAGAACTTAGGTTACTTACCCCTTCTCATTTTTTTCCCACTCAAAGAGCTTTAGAGTTGGTTTCCCTTCTTCTCACACATGGAGCAAGTCCAGATTCAACAGATGAATACCTTCGACCATTTTTGTGGTGCTTTGCTGTTTATTT
The DNA here is from genome assembly GCA_020536535.1 of Pelomyxa schiedti. NCBI lineage: Eukaryota > Evosea > Pelobiontida > Pelomyxidae > Pelomyxa > Pelomyxa schiedti. The sequence continues at coordinate 22,143 of JAHLWZ010000202.1, read as the reverse complement.
TGATTACAATTGGGAGGAGTATTTCTCAATTGTGAAGCGCCATTCCTTGCAAGATAGGATCAATCCTAAGTGGTCAGGAAGTTCCTTGCTCCAGCATTTGTGCAAAGAAGGTGATGAAGAACCTGTTCCCAACCAATCTCATCTCTATTAGGTAACCTTGAGGGGGTATCCCGATTGATTGAAGGTGGCATTAGTATGGACTCGAACACAGAATCTGTGGCAATCCAGCTCAGCGCCTTCAATAATTATGTATTCAATGTGTGTAAAATTTGTGATTTCTATCCCCAGTAACCCAAGGACAGGGAAGCAGGAAATTCAACCAAAGACGCATCCCACAGTAATTTACAATCACATGGGTTTTTCCCTTACCAATCAAAGAATGAAAGAAAATGCGCCCCCACTTTCTCTAGCCTCTTACTATGGTCATTTGGACATTGTCAAAATACTTGTCCAGTATGCAAAAGAACCTGAATTGTGTGTTGCCGTCGCAGCTGCGTGCTGTCAAAATCATACTGAAATTGCCTTGTTCCTTCTTGAGAAGATTCCATCTGGATATCATGTTACAAGACCAAGAAAAACTCGTTGCAAATTGATAATTTATAGGAAAAACTCGGAGTGATTACGTTTACTTCCATCGTCTTTCTTGAGCTGCCAGTGTTTCAAAAGCTTCTAACGAAATGTGTGTTTTTTTTCCTTTTCAAGTCTTTCTGATAAACTGGCAGGCACCCCAACGGAAGAAGACGTTTGGAATGCACTGATTTTATTGCTAAACTGTGCTCCACCAAATATTGTCACCCAGAGCGATTCTCAGACAATGTATTTGACCTTTTTTCACAACCTACCACCTAAGGTGATTGCAGGAGGCTAGACTACTATCTCAAGTTCGTCGATGCACTTCTTCCCTGTTTAAGACTACCAACAACTACCGGTCCTGTTTTTACAGCCTACAAGGTTGATTTTCTTGAGGTATTCTCTTTGGGTAAACCATATAATTTTAGGCTGCTCTAAAAACAAGATTTTTTCACGCTGCCGCACATATTTTGAGACACGCATCATCGCTATTTAGTTCTGGTGTATATAGACCCAATAATCAGAAGCTATCTTTCCATCTCTTCCCAACTGCACTGCGGGGATCGGCAGAACTTGTGGAGGTGTGTGTCACAAATGGTGGAAGAAATATCCAATTGTATACAGGTGATTCTCCAATTGCCTCTGGATTACCCCATCTGTGACATGCTGCACGAGACTGGTGGATGGGACTGGCCTCTACTACTTCGGGCTTTACATATTTGTGACACAAAAGGCTTGTCTGCACAGTTGCAAGTAACAAAATTCTGGTCGTATGGTAGTAGCATTTCCAACAAATATTCTCTCTAACCCCTCCTCCCAAAAAAAGATTCTGCAACTCAGTTGGCTCTCGAAGATTTCCGCAATACACTTAACCAGAATTTGGGATGTGGCTCACAGGAAATGGGGCAACTTACAATCACGCAGCGCCTGCTGTTTAAGGTTAAACTTTTACAGTACTTCTTAAGACCTACGCAATTATCGACAGGCATGCCATAATGGAAATGTTACGCTTGTGAAAGCTCTCATCGACGCTGGGGTTTCTCCGACATTCACTGGGATTGGAGGTAAAGAGACATGTTATTCGCATCTGAAATCTTGCTCTCCTAGGAATGTCCCCTGTATTACTGGCATGCATCTGTGGGCAACCACAATGTGTTAAAATTCTTCTTCCAGCTATCCAGCCAGCCGAGTTTGTATGAATGGTATCAACAATTACGTTGTTTAATATTTTTTCTACAGTCGTCTCTTATTGTCACGACGCTACGAATGCTTTCAGAGTGCAAAAGGAAGTGGAGTCCATCGTCATCCATGAATTGGACGAGGTCTTATGTTTGCGGCGCAGAGCACAGGACAATGTGGTCAACCCCACCAATGGAACATCCTCTCGCTGCCCGATTTAGGTCCGTCTTCACAATTCTTCTCGAAAGAGGGTTTGGTAAGTTTCTTGTTGACTTGACTTGCGTTGTCTTTCTCAATATATGCCTTTCATAAACAGACCTATCTGTGACCGGCTCGTGCAGAATTCAATCTGCACAGAAGTTAGCTCTCAGTGCAAAAAGTATAACGACATTGTTTGACAAATTCTTCCCACGTAACCAACAGGAAAATACTCTTCATCAAGTTAATTTTCTTTCATTATAGAGTGCTCCTCAAGTACACCACTTGCTGAGGCCTTATTCTCTAAAGATGCAAAACCCATCTCTGACATTCTGGAACGAATTCCTGCAACCACCACCACCTCACCCAATCTGGTTCCTCTCAATCAACTCCCTTGAAATTCGCTGATATATCTCTGTAGCTTCATGCATTGCTGGCAGGCTATCGAGAGTTTCATGATATCGATGATGCCTCTATGACCCATATGGCCCAACTCATATTCAATAAGCGAAGTAAAACTCACATCTTCTGGCACTTATCATTCTAAATGGCGTCATTTTTCTTCAGTGTCTGTTGATATTAATGAAGTGCATGAAGGACAGTGGACACCCCTTTCTTTGTCCCTGGAACTTGTACAATTCGTACTTGGCAACGAAACTCTCAACCTAACATATTTCAGAAACTTCCAGAACTTGCTAAACTTCTTGTTCGAAATGGCGCAGATACAACTCTTTCATATAAAAATATCACTCCCATTGAAAGAGCAATTCGTTCTTGTGATGACACTGAGTTGGTGTCTTTATTGCTAGGTTTAAAAAAAAAAAAAAAAAAAAGAGGAAACCACCTTAACACTTCTCGATAAAGAGGCACTGAAAGAAAAGGATACATATTCATTATTGAAAAAATCCATAACTGAAAAATCCTCTTTGGCGTTCTCTGCACTTCTACATAGAAGGCGTCAAACTATTATTTATTCCATTTCCTCTCAGCAAAGCAGCCCTCCGGATGTAAGTATTGACCTTGACACCTAAGTAATTTTTGATAATCATTAGGTACAAAACGCTTCAATAAGTGACCTTCAAATTCTTTCAGAACACTTCCAATGTTCCCCAATTGCTATTGCAGCATTATGTCAGCATACAAAAACCTTGGTGCTCTTACTAGAAAATGAGAAAGGCTCGTTTCGCATTCTAACCAAATAAGCTTACACTTCGACTCAGATTACCCCTGGATTTCCGTTCCAGTGACCTATGACCTGCTCTATGACCTTTGCTGGGGTGGTTGCATTGAATCTTTGAAAGTCCTGCTGGAAGCAAGGCCTAACTTTTTGTCTCTTCTTGACCAGTATGATAGATACGGCTTCCCTCCACTCTGGTACCCCTCCCTCAATCCCAAGTTTGCCAGTAATGATTCCAGGTATGCTTCATTTGGATGCCAAGGAGAAACAGTGAAGTATCTGATTAAATCAGGTGCTCCAATTAACAACAGCTGTTTGTGGGCTGGCATCGAAGGTGGCGACAAGGTCTGTCTTGGCAAAAAACTACACCTTGACTTTGGGATTCCTCACTTCTGTTAGGCTGTAATTTCCCTCCTATTGCAGAGTGGAGCAACTCTGACGGCGTCTTCTCCTTTTGATAAGCCGAAATTTCCCGGCGGGAATGCACTGCACTATGCCGCGTTCCTAGGGTGCATGGTAACGCTCCTTTACTTTCTTCCAAAAATTTCAATGTTAAGAAAGGATCTTGCCACTGAAGCACTGCAAGCTTTCATGGATGTTAACCAAGTGGATTCGGAGGGAAACACACCCCTTGATTATGCTATTGCACAAGGTAATCACGAAATCGTGCAGCTACTAAATAGCAAAGGCGCCAAAGTAAAAAAAAAAGCTTCTTTTTGTTGGCAGCATTAATGGAATTCAGGCCAAGATCAAACTTGATACAATATCAGACCCTCAATATGAACTTTGTCTCTTTGCGGAGTGCATCCGTTCTTCACCACCACCTTCACAAACCGTTCGAAACTCTGAAGTTGAGTTTGCAACAAGACTGCTGAAACTTGGGGCAGATCCCTTTGCTTGTGTGAACAGTATTGTCCCAATGAATTGTATTGTTAGTGCAGGCCGTGATGACATTTTGAAAGTATTTTTGAGTTCTCAGAATGCTACCCTTGACAAGGTTCTTTTATTGGCAAAAAGTGATGCCCGTAACTTATGAATTCATACAACACAGGCCACATCTAAGAGGTGGTTGAAAATAGCAACCTCCAAGGGAAATGTCAATATATTGAAACTTCTCATCCCCCACGTCCATGATTCATTGTAAAACATATCCGTAAAATCTCCTTTTTTTTTGATTATGTGATAATAGGTCTACTGAAGAAAAGGACAAGCTTGTGTTAGATGCTGTACTCACAGGGTCTCTTGAGACACTATTATTTTTCGAGTCTCAATTTGCTGAGATTTTCTTGGATGTATGGATAATTTTACATTTTCCTTCCAGTTCTTACTCCGATCATCTCCACTTTTGCAAAGGACAACATGCAGAAGTCAATCATCCAGGCCTCAGTTGGAACCAATTGTGTTCGAATCTTACGATACCTCATTGAACGGTGGGGAATTGATGTTGTACAGCAGCATGCAGCTGAAACACTTCAATTTGCCTCTGAAAAAATCGTTATGACAGCCAAATCTTTGGGTAAAAAAAAATAGGGTGCCGCCCCTTCTGAATCTTCTTTTAGGTCTCACTACCCCCAACCTGAAGAGTCAGTGGAAATCGAATGCCGAGGTACGATTCTTTATGACTTTCTTATCCTAAAAAAAAAAAGAGGCTTTCATCTCGTGATATGCAACACCTATTGGGAATGACTGATGATACCCCCGATTCCGAAGTTTCTTTCAACCGACAAATAAGTCATCCTCTAATAACTGACTGGTTTTTCCAGAAAGCCAAAGAAATCATTGAACAGCAGAACCTTGCCTCCATTACCACTGATTTCAAGAAAATTGGCCTCTCAGTAACTATCTCCGTTGACTGGGCATCATTCCCTCCAGCAGAGATGCCAGTTTTACTTGCTTCGTTATCTGCAGATGTATTACTTGGTACACTTCAACCCTATAGAAAAATTCTACTTGATCTCACTATTATTATTTCCATACAGCACCCATTATTGATAATTTGAAGATAATTGCTACTGACAGAAGCCTTGTAGTGTCTTTTGGTAAGTGCATCGATTCCATCATACTAAGAAGTTCTTCAAGGTATCGGAAATTTCCTTTCTTCCACCCCCCTGCCCCCCATTTTATCTGTTTTTTGGTTTTTTTAATGAATGCTTCATTAGCCAAGGCGATGTTTCACTGGACAGCAGAATACTTTCCATTCCAGTTCAGATTGAACAAGACTTGTGTACATGTGTGGGGGTTGAAGAATGGCTTGAACAACTATTCCATCACAAAGAATTTACTGTCATTCAAGGTGGGAATTCTGGCCTTTGAAGCCGTGTGGGAAATGATACCTTTTCCTAAAAAAAAACCACCAAAAAATAGGTTGCACCAATACCGAAATCCCCCAGTTAGTGCAGTTCACAACCAAACTATTGGGAACTAAGCCCACCGACAAACCCACTGTAACAATAAATGTCATTTGGGAAAGCTTCACCGTGGATATTCTTCGCACCAAGTTTACCAGTTACCAGTACGGCTCCATTCATTTCCCACTCTCACTCACATACATACTCACTCATTTGGTTTTTGTTTTTAAAAAACTAACTGAAACACAGCTGCCAATCCCTTCTCGAATCGGCCATTTACGCGATGAAAAACACAAAGACTGGTGCAGCTGTTCCGTCAGTAACAGTAACATTTGTGCACAAAGACCACACGGAATCGTACATGACACCACAGGATTGCTGGTGTATTTCTGATTCCGTTATGTCCTGCATTGTCAAAGCTCTGCCTTAAAAACAAGCTCGAACTTAAAAAATAGTTTATTGGTTGAATGTGGTCTATCTTATAGCAAAACTTCCAAAAACACATCTTGGTGTATTGTGCCGGCATAACAGTGGTGTTTCGCAGTAATTTTTATGACAACACCGGCAATACGTGGTGAGTCATAGTGGAAGAGGTGAGATTTAGAAGCATACTGCTACTGTAATAAGTTAAGAGGATAAAAACAACTTTGCTTCCTGCAGCCCAAGAAAAGAACAGAACAGAATGAAAGAGGTTCTCCATACTACGGCGAACCCCTTAAATTCTCAGACCTATGGTCCGTAGAAGACGGAACATACGCCCCACGTAACTTGTCTCGTAACATCGTAGTACCAGAAGCTTCAAATTTCGTTACGTGAGGAAATAAACTGTTTCTATCCCTATTCCTTGTTGTCGTGCACAAAAGGTCCCTGTGACTTATACGTGAGTAGGCTCACTTTCGTCTCACACGTAACTTCAAAAAATTGCAACACAAGTAACTGGTATCATGAGTTCCTCGACGTTGTGGTGTGACAATACACTACCATAAACCCCCGCTCGTGAGTGCCTCGTAACTTTCCGAGAGAAAAGAAAGCTACACTTTCTTTTCTTGTAACAAACAAACTTGGAACCCGGAAGTATTTTTCACAATTTAGAAGCTTGAGTACGAATACCTATGGGGTATCAAAGCACTTGCCGCCGTATTGTTTGTTTGTTGGCTCAGTGTCTATACATTATACAACGAGTTCGTAGGGTTCTAGTTCTATTCCCTGCTGCTGCTCCTGTTTCTTGTGTTGCTTTTCCAAACGCCAGTTGAGGAAGTGCGTGAATACATCGAGGTGACCACTGATTACCAGCGACGAAAGGAATGCAGAGAAGGATACACAGGCACAGAAAATAAATACATGTGTGTAGCCCTCTTCGCTGGTGGTATTGACTGTATATCCATTGGGGTACTCATAGGGCACTGTCTCAGACAGAAAGAAATCTAAAAGTGAAGGTGGGTTGGTGGTACTGGGTTTTTTCCTTGTTTTGGTTTTTGTGGATATGTGACATGGCCTTTTTTGGTTTGGGTGATCTGGAAAACCTGTTACGATTGGTCCCACAGCACCCCCAATAGTTCGGAAAAACGTAAAAAGGCCGGAGGCGCCGGCAAAGTTCCTCTTTGTACATTTATCAGCTAACACTGTCTATTTCACGGAAAAGTGGTCGTAAGCTTCAAGGGAGAGGAAAAGGGAACGTACCATTTGAGCAGTAAAAATTCCACCTAGTCCGGCTCCTTGTAAGATGTTGCAAATAACAATTTGATATGGTTTAGTATGGCACCATATCAAAATTACCATTGGCACAGTGTGTAGTAAAACCTAAGGGGCGGCTTAGGTTACAGAAGTAAAGCCTCAGGCAAACCCACGGCCAATGATACACACAAAGAGGATCCTATAAGTCTGCAGACCGCTCCTGTTAGTGGCGCAGTAAAAAGAATAGTAATTCCACTTGGAAACATCAGTAAGCCAACTTTTTCATGTAAATTGATTTTCGAAAGTGGTGAAAACAAAAGCGGGACCTTGAAACTGTTTATCATATCTATTTGTCGACTTGTTAAGATTTTCAGTTGGAATCGAGTAAGCCTTACTTAAATGGCATGATTGGACTAGTCATGAGGAAGGGGAGAGCTTGAAAAATGGAAAATATGACGAGTCCTATTTGAAATGACATTAATGTCAAGAAGAACAGGTCCACGGACAGCATCAGCCTCATGGGTACAAGTGGTTTTGTGAGCCAACATTCAAGTAAAACGAAGAGGAAAATGAATAAGGCACCAAGTATAACAGTGCACAATGACTCTGGGGATGTCCATCCCCAAGCGGAACCCTGTGGTTAGGTCAACACAGAAGAGGGTTTTTAACGCTCAACCATGGTCATTCCAACCAGAAGCGATCCAGCCCCAATGGCAACAATAGCACCACCCAAAAAATCCACTTGCCTGAAGGTCTCTACGACCTGTTTCCACCCTCTGCGCCACAGACTCTCACCTGAAGTCACTTCTTGTTTTCTTTCTTTCTTTTTGAAGAAGTTGATGATCCGTGATGGAGTGGCATTCCCCATGGTTAAAATAACAGCAGCACCAGAAATAACAGCAATGGGGAGCACCACAAAGAACACTTCATTGTAAGAAACTCTCGCCATCAGCGCCGCACCTCCCAGAAATCCAATAGAAGCTCCAACAGAAAACATTGCGGACACACAGCCTATAGGAGGTGAACATTATGTAAGGAACTCAATAGCAAAATACCCAACGAAAGAGGGACTAGTTTTTCAGGAAATTCTCGTTTGATGACTCCATAAACTTTGCCGAAGTATGTGAAAGACTTAAAAAGAAGCAGTGCACTTACATATGACAAACACAGGCAGTCCAAAGCCCATAAATCCTCGGCAAATCACAAGGATAAGAACACTTTCATCTCCCCAAATTCCACCAATCAGGAGCCCAAAGATGTAAATCACCAATGGAACTGCAACCACAATCAAGGGGCTAAAGAGTGCTGTTTTTCAGCACCGAGATAAGTTCCAAGAAAGACAAAGAATTTACTAACCATCCAGCCCTCCAATGATAGGTGTTGAAATAGCTATTTGAGGAATAGGGAAAATTGTGAGAGCTGGGCAGAATCAAAAGGACTGCTAACCTCCAACGAGCATGTAGACTGTCAGAATCCAAGGTATCAATTTCTGTTGTACCACATCACCCTCAAACTGCTTAGATATAGTCGGCAGTGCCGGCACAATAATAGTATCCACAAAGGACACCTAATGACTCAGTGAAAAATGACGACCAAAACAAACCAAGAGTACTGATTGCATGGAAAGAGGAAATTACACAGAAAGATATGAAGACCATCTCCACGAACAGTGCAATATGCCTAGCACTCATCTTTTTCTCGGTTACAGTAGCCGCAACAACACCCACGTTTCCTCGTGTCTCTGCGCCAGTCGTCGTATTCGTAGACTGCGACGAAGAAGAATCGGCGGAGGGGGCACTTTCGCACTCGGTTTTTGTCGGCGTTTTGGCCCATACGTCCACATGTGGGTCGTCAGTTGGCGTGTCTACGACACGCAAGTCATCTACGTCGCACTCGGTACTGCCCATGTATCTCGTTTAATCCGATTTTTCTTGTCGTTTGTTCGTTTTGTTTGTCAAGTTCACAAAGTGGGTGACGAAGCAGGGGGTTGCTGTCAAACTGAATCTAATCTATAGGAGCGCAGCGTGATTGTCCGCCGGACACAGATTGGGTTCATGGGGCGTGCGTTCCCGGTTGCGTGTCACCGTAATGGAAAATTGATTTCGTACGTGGTCCGTTGAAGTTCTACTTTAGGCATCCATCAAATCATGGAAAAAGCTCACACGGAAATATTAAAAAACCCTGTAGTTGCTCTCGTACCGTGCGGAAGGGGCTTTCTTCCGCGTTGTGTTACAAGTGCGAAAGGAGTTTGAATTTTTCCCTACGTAGTGGATGTGGGTTACAGGCTAAGAAAGAACAAAAAAAGGGAATGATAGGGCAGTGATATGAGTAACGTGGGGTTTCCCCACCGGTCCCAGTTCAGAGCTAGGTGGCAGGGGGTGGCGGAGCCCTTGCTTGGAGGACCACCACGATGATTGGCATGATAGCTTGCGCATGATGTATTTATTCGAAGTACCACGTTCACATTGGAGCACCACGTATCCCACCATCTCCGGATGTTGTGCGCCGGGGCGCCTAGTTTTTTGGGGAAAAACATCTGCTACGGGATAATTATGGGAACTGGTTCACAAAAAGCAAAGGGGTGTTCTGTTGTAGTGCAATTGCAGAATTGTGGGTCAACTATTACTTCAGTCTGCAAGAGCAAGTTGCTTTTCCTTTTTGGTGGTGTTTTTTGCTTATGAAAGTGAGTACAATTCCAAATAAACATTTAAACTTCCAATTGATTTAAAAAAGAACTTACCAGGGGTGGGTTCTGTGTCAGCATCTGGGTCAACTATTACTTCAGTTTCTGCGGGTTTTTCAGTAACTTTAACCTTTTTCAAATCTGTTTCCGGTACACTTGGCATACTTAGCTATATGTTTTACTGTCAAGGGAATACTGCTGAGGGAACGATTGGCATACTGCAACTTCCATGGCATCAAGTTCTTCCTCAATTGCCACATTGTCAGCTGAAGTAAGTTGCCCTGCAAGAAGCTCATCAATTTGCTGTGGGTGTGGTTACTCAGTTATCGAGTCAATGGGAACTGGGTACATTTTGATACTCTATTGCTTCAGCTGTCTCTTCCATCAAAGTTTCAACTTGCTCTACTGACATTTCGTTGTTGAGAGCTTTCAATACCTAAGATACCCATTAACCACATACAAGACATTACGAACATACCTCGTTACCAGCCTTCAAGCCATCAAACACCTGCTTTTCCATCACAGCAAATTCAACAGAGTCAATCATTTGTTGCACATTGTCAAGTTGTGACTGCGCCTTTTCTAACAGTTGTTCTTGATACTTTTTCTTCTTCAAAACTCGAATTGCCTAAGTGAAATAAGAGGAAATTGTGGAAATTGCAACGTTTACCTCTTTCTTTTTGCCTTGATGTGCCAATTCTTTGGCAACTTGGACCTCCCTTTCAATGACTCCATTTATCTTTGCTTATTTTAGACAGGGTAAGGTAAATAAGCTTCATCTGATGGTGATATTTACCTTCTTCTGAAACATCGTGATTTTATCGCGTTGCGTTTTCAAGTCTAGAATCTGGTAGTGAGTCAATATACCAACAAAGCAAGCAATTCACAATTTAAACACAACACAGCACCAAGAGATATGTTTGTGTTCCAATTTGAATGGTACGTTTTTATTTGGCTTTGTTTCATGTTTCGTGTTGGACATTTAACATTGATTCATATTACGATGCTATTCTAATTCCTGGTTCGTAATTCGATTTTAATGAGGTGACACGCACGGCTCTATCGTGAGCAGTGACCGAGTCCTTTTTTGAGTGGTGTGCAGCTGCGTCGTCGTGAGACCCTCCTCCGTGCTTGTCGCCCCCACCAAACAACGACGAGAACAACCCTCCCATAATGTTATCGTATCACCACCGTGCTGCTACACACAATGACAACCGCTGGCAGGCGACTGTGATTTCGGCGGAGCTTTTTTTTTGGAGAAAGAACAAAGGATTTTGATGAAGAGCGATGAAGGGGTGTTGCCTTGATAACGCGTTGTTTGTACATGCACACTGGTATTATGGGAGGCGTTAGTCATTGTGTGGGTGTTGGTTGGTGTCATCTGTGCTTATGATTGGGGAATCCTTCTTTGTTTCGACTGAATCAGTGGCGGGTGTGTTGCTGTCATTGGTACTATCACTACTGCCATTTCCATTTCCACTGGAACTGTTGCTGCAGGTCCTTTTTGCGCAACAGGAATCAGCACTTGCTGTGTCATTCACAGTAGCTGAACCAGAGCAAATGTCCACCTCGGTAGTGCTACAGGTCTGTGGCTCAGTCACAGAGCTGTGCGTCTGATTAATGCCGGTGGATTCGGTGTTGTCATGGGGTTGGTGTTGCGTTTTCTGCTGGCTCCCGCGTTTCATCAGGGCCTCAGCCAGCCCAGGGATACAGGCATAAGCTAGAGGGTCAGACAACAGCAGTGGGTTGGTGGCCAGTATCTCCTCATACACATCAGCATAAACCACAGCTGGGGTTCCAGCAGTTGATTTGTCCTTATCCTTATCCTTGGCACTAGTCCCTGTACTCACCTGTGATTTGTGATTGCAATCATCAGCAGCTCCTGGCTTTGATGATCTCCCACAATTGCTGCTGTGCAGCTTGTTGTTCTCGATAGAGGCACGCGAAGCCGGTGGTGCTGCAGACGTCTGCGCCGAGGACGAGGGTGACCCTACAATTTTTGATCTGAAGCATAACGCCAATATTGCAACCATGAGGGTGACGCCCGCTGTGGCGCTGAGGACGAACACAACTGGGTCCACCTGCGCTATCAGTCCCACAATTGTTCTCCCCCACGTTGCCGTTTCCGCCACTCCCCGTACAACCATTGCGTGTCCCCTCGCGTACTTCTCGTCTACGACGAACTGCTATCTGCTATCAAAACAAAAACCAAAAAAAACAGAGTTCGACGAACAGAGAGTGTGATCAGTGTTACTTGAAATCTAGAATTTACTTGATCGTGGTGATAAGAAGTACGGGACGGGTGTGCCCAACAGCCAAGCGTGATTGAGGCAGTCGTGGGCTGACTTGCGTAACGCGGGGTCAAATGAAAGCATTGACATCAGGAAGTCGGCGAGTAGGTCTGCTTCTGCAGGGTCGAACCGGTATTTTTCCTGTTGTACGGTTGAGGAATTACGGCGGGGTGTCCAAAAGGAAAAGCCCCAGCAAAAGGCGGTGCGTGGCGGGGCGTTTGAGGGAAATAATACCTTGAGAACTTTATCCAGAGGCCAAAATCGGAGCTGGTCCCTGGGGATTCGCAGAAGCCTGCCTGAACAGTTACCAGTGCAGGCAGAAGAGTGCCTAAAGTAGCGGTGCCAGCAGGAACCGGAGACCATCATACTGTGGGGTATATCCCCTAATAGTTCAATCATTTGTGCAAGGTGATCTTCGTGTGGCAAAATTAGAGGGGAGAATTCGATGAAAAGTGGTGTACCATCCTCTTTCGAAAATGTATCTCCCAATTGCGGTTCAAATAATAAATCTCCCGTGCAAAGCTCAAATACCATGCACGCCTGGAATGAGCTATTTTTAGTGCCTCGAAGTTGTTTTTCTCGCTAACCATTGACCACATATCAACAGAAGTGTCCCAAGGGCAACCTATGATCACTTCAGGTGCGCGGTATTGCCTTGTTTGTATGTCGTTTGTGAAGTGTTTGTGCACCCAGTTGGCGTTCCCAAAATCTGCACCATGCAAAACATATTAGAGACCTTTGGTAATGTTGATACTGTCCGATGTACCAATTATCTTCACCTAAACGAGTTTTATTACTGTTAAATTTTTGGAGGTTGCTAACATACATTAAAATTGTTCAATTCAAAACCAACGGTTGAAGACATTTGAGACCGTTGACGTGGGAAGTAGTGCGTACTGGGCTGTATTTTATTGAAAAGTAAGCCTGGAAATGGGAGAAAGGGGGGTTTGGTTTTCTGAGATAATGTAACACTTACACACAATTTTCTGGCTTGAGATCTAGTTAAAACATAAGTTTCAACTGAACTAATTAAACATTCTCAACCTGTGTGAATGAGCTTGCATGTAGTGTGCATGTAGTCTAGCCCAATCAGTATTTGCGCCGTGATGTATTTGACAATCGGTGTGGGTATCCCTCGGTAGCGATATGCTTTGATGAGATCAAGCAAGTTGCTGCCTAAAACCTCGAACGCCATGCACACATCTACTTAGTGAATAAGGACATAATTTGTTTTCCTTGATAATAGCAATACGTGTTCCATGTGGTCCAGTGATTCTAAAGTGGTCTAAAAGATGTGCACAGCATTTGGTGGATCCTGGATCGTTTGATGTTATTACCTAACAATGTAAAAACCACTGGGGGTTCTATTGAGAGAAATTACCTCGAGGATCTGAATTTCGTCTACAGCTGCTTCTGTGTAGTGTTGAGCGCTTTTTACGATTTTCAGAGCAACTAAATCTCCTGTAGTCCTATTATCAATAAGAAAACCGCCATTCTCTAATGAAAGAAAAAAGTACATGTCCATTGCCTGCCAAACAGTGGAGAAGTGACCCCATCCAAATTTAGATAAAATCTTGTACCTTGTAGTGCAGTTACGAAATGGGGAAGAAGGTTACTACAGCCTTTACTTGTGATGGTACACATCACCAATTCTAACGGGATGGTAACCTCCTGTATTGCACGTCAACAACATCATAATTCAATCTTAATGGCGTACCAATTTTATAATCCGCAAAGCCTTCGTCCTCATCCTCCTTCTTTGGAATTAACGGCTTTGACATCGGACTATCAATTATGGAAGGGGCACCCCTTGCCGAGTTTGATTGTATGACTGAGTGTGATGTTTGAAGAGGTTGCTGTTGGATTAATAACAGTTGCTGCTGTCTCTGAAGTTGGGCGCGGAGTTGCTGTATTTTGTGTAATTCCACTTGCTCAGGAGACAGGGCAGTGGCAGAGCCATTGCCATTGTTTCTGTTAATGATATCCGAAGCCCCATTTCTTCTCGGAGAACGAGAGTCGCTAGAGCCCGAACGAGATTCACTTCCTCCCGAGTAAGAGTGCGAGTGTGAGCTGCGGGATAAGCGTGCTGGAGGCGAGTGTGAGTGCGGAGAACGAGAGGAACGGGCCGAAGAGTGGGTGCTGTGATAGTTACGGTGGGAGCTGCCTCCGCCTCCGCCATGAGAAGCCGAGCTAATGTGAGGCATCGCAGCAGCAGTAGTATTAGAACTACCACCAGTTCTGCAGCAGTACTCGTCGTGATATTGATACATCTGTTGCTGTTGTATTTGATGTTGTTGCTGTTGCTGTTGAATTGATTGAGTCACGGCGACCGGCCTGTATTGTTCCGCGTAAGTCGTAGTGAAGTGGTTGCCCCCGCTGCGCTGCATCGCGTTCGCGTAAACGGCGGCCGCGTCCCTTCCATCTGCAGCCGCCGCGGTCATGTAGTACGAACCGGCGTTAGCATTAGCGGAAGCGGCTGCCTCGGCGGCCAGGCACGAGCCCAGGGAGGACGACGAGGACGACGACGTGGTGAAGTGGTACAAGGGAGACGACGACGACGACGAGGGGGTGGGGAGGTCCGCCGAGCCGGTCGTGGACACGCCAACGACGCCGAAGGCGCCCCCCCCCGTCGTCGACCACCAGCCGCTGTTGCTGCTGCTGCGTGCTTGGCGGCCGGAAGTGCTGCTGGTACGTCGACTGGTGGTACATCTTCGATCCCACCCACCCGCAATATGGGGCCCTTTTTATTTTCTGTTTTTTTTTTTTTTTGTTTTTGCTCGTTCTTTTTCGTTTCCTAGATTCTGAGATCGAACTTGTGTTACTGCGAGGGGCTTCCTTGGTGCACACTTTTGTTCTACGGCAGGGACTCCCCCTCACCAAGCCCTGGGAGGACACTGCAGTCTGGTACCGACTATTCTTGGAAGCAATTTCTATCAGATCGTTCCTATGCAGGAGGCAGCCCAGGCGGCAGACGTGCACAACGGGGAAGGGGACCTACAACCAGTGGTGGCGGTGCAACCGCAGCCACAGCCACAGCCACAACCACAACCACAAGCACAGGCAGTGAGGCCGGTGTTTGGCGCGGATGCCCCAATAAAGGCCCAGTACCTCGTACCACGTACGGCCGCCCCCAAGACCACAGCCACATGCACGAGCACGAGCACGAGCGCCTCGCCCGCCACAAGGGCGTCACCCACAGGCACCGCCGGAGTGGCGGCGGAGGAAGACACACCGACAGCAGCAGCAGCAGCCGGCAGCAAGAGGCCAAGGAGCCAAGGCGCCAGTGGGGGCCCAACAGGTGGCGGCGAGCAAGAGGCGGAGGACGAGGGGGCAGAAGGGGGTGCAGACGAGGAGGGGGAGGGGGAGGGGGAGGAGCAGGGGGGCGAGGGAACAGCAGCAAACAACACCACCACCACAACCAGCGCGAGCACAACACCACCACCACCAACGACAACAGGGGAGGGCACGGGGAAGGGGGGCAGGGAGTGGAATCAGGGGGGCAGAGGAGGGGGAAGGGGGGGCCGCAACAAGCGGAGGAGGAAGGGGCCCAAGAACGGGGCAAGCGTGCCAGCTGAGTCGATGTACTGTGACAGGCTGTGCCCTTACATGCTCGAGGTGGGTTGGTTGGTTGGTTCGTTGGCTCCCATGCTTGTGACATCGACAATTCCCGTTTACTTTTCTCGGGATAACCCTCCTTTTCTACCGTGTCTGTTTTTGGGTTTGTTTTGTTGTGAGATTGTTGGGTATGATATTTTGGGGGGGCATTAGTTCTTGGTTTGTACAGTGGTTCAAACTATTGTTGTGCAGGGTTCTCAGTGCAATTTCCCTGGTTGCAAATACATTCATTCAGCCACAGAGTATTTGAAATCAAAGCCGTCTGATTTGGGAGGGGACTGCCTTGTTTTTCAGAAGTACGGAGTATGCCCAAGTGGCTTACACTGTAGATTTGGAGGGCAGCATATCGTGGTTTGGCTTCTTAGCGTTGGGGATGCAACTGTTGACACTTTGTTCATCATACAGGGTGAAAAATCCATTGTGGCTGAAAACTCTGCCGAAAAATTACTCCCTGAAAATAACCAACTTCCCAAGGCGCTATTACAATCTCTAAGAAAGAAGGTTTACTAGTCTTTAACGCTACCAGCTTGCACTTATCTTATTTCAGGCCTACTCCTTCAAACGGGTCCCAAGTTTTCCCAAAGGGAACACTGGCAAAGGGGGCCAGAAGAAAGTGACCAATGTACCACATGCGCCACCTGCAGCCCCGCCTCCAAATACAGAACAAGGGGCACCAGGCAACGAAATTGTTCCCACCACCCCTTCCACCAGTACCAGCTGTGCTTCAGAACAACCCCTGCGGTCTTGCGAGAAGAAATCAATCGATTGGAGAGGAAAACTGTATTTAGCACCACTGACCACTGTTGGAAATCTACCTTTCCGAAGAATATGCAAAAAATTTGGGGCAGGTGTGATCCCTCCCTGCCGAACAGCATCCATCGGATGTTGTTAATACCATATTCAGATATCACTGTTGGTGAAATGGCAATGGCACCCAACTTGCTTTCAGGAAAAATCAATGAATGGGCTTTATTGCGCAGACACCCTTCTGAAGTACACTTAAACCTCTGACCATCAAAATACCACTCACACAGACTTCCCAGGATATCTTTGGGATTCAAATTGCTGGCCATGATGCGCAGCTCATGACACAAGCATGCGAAGTGATCAATGACAACTTCCAGGTAATTCAAGAAATGAGACACCCTCGATTGAGAAGGCACTAGCAATTTCCAAAATAGTCCATTTTAGGTTGACTTTGTCGACGTGAATGCTGGTTGTCCAATTGACCTTCTTGTGGATTATGGGTGTGGAGCAGGTTTGCTTGAGCGTCCTGCCAAACTTGGGAGTATTCTTCTTCCAATGTCTCAGGTATCACTTGCTGATTTCCATGCATATTTCTAACATTTTTCTTCAGGTGCTTGATGTGCCTCTGACTCTCAAAATCCGCACGGGTAAAGAGGAAAAAAATCCCACAGTGCATAAGACCATTGTACCCAACCTCTCTCAATGGGGCGTGGATGCTGTAATCATCCATGGGCGGTCCCGGCACCAGAGATACAGCAAACTTGCCGACTGGGAGTTTATCAAACAATGCGTTGGGATTGCTTCCACTTCCAGCAATGGGAAAAAACAAGTCACGGTGCTTGGAAATGGGGATGTGTTCAGTTACGAAGACTATGATGCCGCATTACAGACGGGAGTTGCAACAGCCACGATTGCGCGAGGTGCTCTCATTAAACCATGGATATTTGAAGAAATCAAGCAACGCAAGCACTGGGATATTTCCGCATCAGAGAGGTTGGACATCGTGAAGGAGTTCGTTTCAAATGGTTTGGAGCACTGGGGGTCAGATACAAGGGGTGTGGAAAACACCAGGAACTTCCTACTGCAATGGCTCTCGTTCTCCTACAGGTTGATTACACAAAACCCTCTGTAACCACTAGTATCAATTTCACAATTTTCATTAAGAGTGTGCTAAAATATAGACTACTAACAATAATAGATATGTTCCAGTTGGATTGCTTGAGGTTTTACCAGCAAGAATGATTGACAGAGCACCGGCATACTTTGGAAGGTCTGACTTGGAGACACTTCTTTCAAGCCCCAAGGTTGCCACTCCACCCAACTTCCTTTTTTTTTTTTTTTCATGCTTTATTAGGCCACTGACTGGGTGAATATTTCGTCAATGTTTTTGGGACCACCACCTCCTGGATTCACCTTCACCCCCAAGCATAAAGCCAACAATGCTCATGAATGAAAACCTCCCACTACTTCCAACAACAAAATAGCAAAAATATCCTACAGCTGGGACTTGAACCCAGGACCCCCAGCTTTAGACTCTGGTGCTCTAACCGGAACATCCCATTTCAATCAGTGGCCTCTGAAGAGGTGTCGTTTGGATTGGGTTGGGACTAGCGTTCACTGAGCTACTGTAGGCGAAGTATAAGGGGGATTCCCGGGGCAAACTAAAACGAAATTTATCTCCAAACTGCATTGTGGGTGTGGCAAAAAGAAAAGGACCGCGTGAATTCCAAGTCTTCGGTGGACCCCCAGCATAGCATCACATGTCATTCACTTTCACAACAACCAACCTCCAGTCAGAAACACCTCGGCCCAATCTACGACGTTGACGCAACGCATGAAAAGTTTTTAGGGAGCGAAAAAATCGAATTGAAGGAAATTTCCCAAGACACAATTTTGTTTTTCCCAAGACATAACTCCCTGTTATTAGGACACACAACAATAAGCACACAAGTCACAACAATAACATACAGTACTGTAAGCAGGCGGTGTGGCGAGACAGAGACAAACACAGGCGGGTGGTGACAGCAAGCAGCACAACAACAAGTGGTGGCTGATGGCTGATGGTGGTTGGAAAACACATAAGTGATCAAGCACAGCAGCAAGAGCAGCACCGACCGCAAGTTCAGAGCAGATCGGATCAGGCGTGGTTGTTGTTTTCTGTTTAATGAATCAACATTGTATGGGGCTAATACTACAGGATATACCTAAATTTCATATTGCGGATATTACGATGAATGGATACTGTACTAATGTGAATAATATTTTCTAAAGGATACTACTAAAGGCTAATACAGTACTTATGGAGGTGTTATATATACAAGAAATCTATTATAATCTCTAAAAGCCCCAGTATAGAATCTACTAAATATTATAAACCAGGATAGAGGCTAATCAATATCTGTAAAATTGGATAATCTACTCTGTAATGGATACAAGATAGATATAAGATAAATGTATTATAAACCAGGATAGAATATACTCTGTAATCGATACAGTCAAGATAAAGGATAGAATCTAATCAATATGGATAGTCAATCTACTCGGTAATGGATATAATCCACTCTGAGGTGTTCTCAGTCAAATGAACGGAGGCGAGGCAACACGACAAAGATTCCGAAGTTAATTAAAAAAAAAGAATTGGAAACTATCTTAACCATGGTTTTTTTGAAGCAGTGTTCAACACGATAATCCAAATGCGTGGATTCCTGAAGTCGGCGTAACGAGGTTTGAAGTACAACATAGTAACGAATTCTGAGTAGGAGTAGAAATTTGTGGGCGTGGAGAAGTGACACGATACGGTGATGAATATGGCGCAGCAGGACACCTCACACTGGCCACCGCAACAACCACGACCCCCAGAGCCACGACTCCGTCACTCACACCTCGTTCCTCCTTGCTTCCTTATCACCGGACCTGGGTCGTCGTGGAACGGCTTCGTTCATCTCATTTTTTTAAAAAAATGAAATGGCACCGTGTTTGGCACCTGTCACTCAGTTGTCAAACGTCGAAGTAGTAGTAGGACGAGTGTGACAGTATTGCCCTGCTTATTGTGTGATCTTTGATCCTGTCCACCCTGCACAAAAACGAAAAAACAAAGTGTAGGCGATGAGTGGAACAGGAGATGAACGAGGAGGAGTTGTCATGTATGATGACGTGATTATGGGACGTGTTTCCATCTGGCAGCTTGAATGAAGTCTTTTCCGATTTCGTATCGATGGTCCATTGTCAGTAACTTGGCTAACGCACGCTCTCCCAGAAACAAAAAGCGCCATTCTGTGATGGACACGTTATGTTCTTTGTTGACTCGTTCATTTCCTGGGATCCGTGCATTTCATAACGTGGGTCACTCTATGCCCCTCTGGTGAATGAATGTTACACAACCGGCCTTCGTACCTTAGAATTGCAGATGTTCCGTCGTCCGCCTTGGGTTACTGAAGAGCACGGCCATTTGACTTGCCAATTGCGATTTGATATTACTTTTGCACTGTGGGTCTGGGCCTTAAAAGATGTTTGGAGGGCTTCTGCACATGAGCAGAGAACAAGTACTGGTGGATTGCAGCATCACCCATGCAGTTCCAAATCCAATGATGGGAAACATGCTCATGTTCATGGTACTACCAATGAAAATAATCTCGGAATTGACAGTAGAGGTTGCAATACTTGGCTGGAGCGTTACCATGACGGCCAGAGAGAATTTACATTCGCTGCATCACGCTCAACTAATTTTTGGGGTTGTCACATTGTCTTGAGGTAACTTCATTCCAAGCTGGATTCTGAGTGAAGGTGCGGATCAGTGGAGTAATAACAACTTGTAGTCAAAGATGTGGCTACTACAGGCGGTTTTTAAACGTCCTACCAGGTATATTTGATAATTGAGCACTTCGTCTAGGCAACAAACCGCAACGCACTCCGTGATGCCACACCAAACGGTCCGGTCCGAGTCTGCAAAAACCTCCCAACTCGGCAAAGAAAACTTATACATCGTGCATCTGGTGTCACTATAGCTACTACTACTTCTAGTTCTAGACCCAGTGTTCCGTCTACTTGCTCTACTACAAAGGAGGCACGAACCAGTAAGCCAGAATCGGCGTCTCCACTCCTGTTCGTGAAGTGACTCCAGACACAATCAACTGCAGTCCCGTTTCGCAAGGCAACCAACGGCAACAGCTATCCAACTCTATTCCTTGGAATATCCACAGTTGGAGATAATCTAATCGTATCTGTAACACTTACTGTGTTTCCACGTAGTGCTGGGGGACGTGCATCAACCTCCTTGGACATTTCCCAGTGGCAAAAACTATACCCATACTGGTTTAGCTATGATCAGCTTCACCTCGACCAGCTAATAAGACTTCATGAAGTTTCATTACCTCATTTTTGTTGACCTTCCTATTTTCGCAGGGTTCATTGGAGATGAATACATGCAAGTAGTTCCCTCCAACTCCTTTTCTAATTTGGCTCACTTTGTTTCCGGTTTTAAAGCTGGTTCCATGGATTGAAGAAAGCGAGACTGCAAAAATGCACTCTTGGGCCGCTGCTCGGATTCTGCCACTCCTCAAGATGTAGCCACTATCTATCGAGGAAAACAGTGAGCATCCCCGTTCTACATCCCAAAAAGAACTAACTTGAACATCCACAGACAAGTATCATCCACGTGCGAGTTGGATGCCAAAGAGTTGGGGATAATGCATTGTGGGTGGAACACCTCGGAATGCCTCAGTACGAGATGAACCCACCCACAAGTACGCCCCACTTGGTCCGCACGGCACCCACGTGGTACCTTCTGCCCACCAAGCAGGAATTGTTCCAGTTTGGCGGAATGAACACTGCACTGACA
>JAHLWZ010000200.1:967-29355 GCA_020536535.1 Pelomyxa schiedti | reverse complement strand
CCGCCCCGGGCAGTGATTTTTCACAGCTTTTTGACTGGATCACCGCCCAAAAAAACGGGGCAGAGCCGTTTACAGGAACTTGATCGGGAAAAAAAATCACCGCCCATTGATCCAGATATGCCCGGGTGCTGAATCACGTTGTGTTATGATGGTGGATGCTGAATCACGTTGTTGTTTATGTGATGCTGAATCACGTTGTGCTATGATGGATGCGGAATCACGTTTTGGTGGTGTAATGGCGGTGGGTGCTGAATCACGTTTTGTGTGTATTATGGTGTGGGTGAGGGGAATGGGATGGGCTTGGTGATGTGAATTGAGTGCTGAATCGCGTTGTGTTATGACAGTGGGTGCTGAACCACGTTTTTTGTTGTGTGAGGCTAGTGGGTGCCGAATCACGTTGTGTTGTGAGAGTGGATGCTGAACCACGTTTTGTTTGTGTGATGCTTGTGGGTGCTGAATCACGTTGTGTGATGATGGTGGGTGCTGAACCACGTTTTTGTTGTGTGATGCCAGTGGGTGCTGAATCACGTTGTGTTGTGAGAGTGGATGCTAATCAAGTTTTGTTTTTGTGATGCTTGTGGGTGCTGAATCACGTTGTGTTATGATGGTGGATGCTGAATCATGTTTTGTGGGTGTCAGTGTGAAAATGGGGATGCTGGTCACGCTGTGGAGGGCAGGAATTTGCTGATACTGTTTGTTGCTTGCATGCTACTTCCTCCCACCACACCACCACTTTGTTTTTATTTAATTGTGTTTTGTTACTGGGATCTATTTATGTGCGCCTTTCCTTCCCAGGAATTCGATTCTTTTCCCAAACGGCCTGCTTGACCCAAATTGGAATTTCCCGAATTGAATGCTTGTGTGGTGCTTTTTTTTCCTCTCTTTCTGTTTGTGCTCCTCTCTACTATTTGTGTGGTGTGCTCCTCTTGGCATGATGTAGATAAAAGCCGGAACAAACGAGGGTGTCTGTTTGGAGATGAAGAGCTTACGAAGGAAAACTTGAAAATAACACGCGCCACGCAATGCGCACATATTTTTTTTTACATCTTTGCTGTGGGGATGATATTGGCCCTTTATTTGTATATCGGTGCGACAGCGGGTCACTATTATGGTTGAGGAGAGCAACGGTGCCACACATGACAACATGGACAACAACAGGAATGTGGTGGTTATTGACGACGAAGACCATGAGGCAATGACTGATATCAAAAGTAGTGGATTGTGCCTCGGTCCCAATTCGCCATTGCCCCACTGTGTGCACCCCGTTTTTGGCCTTTTTTTTTTTTTTTTTTGTTTTCCCCTGACAATTCTGTGGGTAATTCAAAGTGCTAGTGTCAAGTGGTGAAGGAACAACAGCCGCGGAAATTGTTGGTTCTGTATCTCCTCCACAAATATCTCTCAAGGACTTGATTGACAATAGTTTGGTAGTTGCTGCCGAAAAAATTTACTGTATGTTCCTTCATGTTTCATTTCTCTCCTTGTTAAATTCCAAGATGTTGGATATGGGCTATGCCTTCCTCACCGAGTCACTGTATCAGAGACTGGCCTGCTCGAAGGAAAGAGTCAATCGTTTCCCACAGTTGAATCGTGGCTGAAATCTTCAGCAATTGGACCAACTGCCATTCAAAACACAACTGATTTATGGACCGTTGCAGCCACAATAAGGACTATTGCATCCAAGACAAGGCCTACTACACTCTCCGAAATTCGAGATTTCTACATGAAACACAAAGACGAGTTGAATATGGAAACTCAGTGTCAATTCAGCGACATTGTTAGTGAACTTTAGGCACTAAACTTTTCATACGTAGACTTATCTTCACCCTAGGAGTTTGTTCTTGGGAAAGCGCCTGAGGTATCCGACAGAGGTACGTAAAGAAATCTAAATTCTATCACTAACACCCTTCGCGACAGGCTTTCAACATACGCAGATGGAAGTACCAGTATTCAACCAGCCCGAGCTTTTACAACCAAAATCCGCACTGCAAATGCAAACTACTTGTGCCAGGAGGAACATTGTAATTGTGTCAACTTCCATTCAATATGACAAGCGTGACACTGTACACTCGCACCTCAGGATGACTACCAGTAAATGTGGAGGCAAAGTTGTGTGTACAATGAGCTCAGAGGTGACTCACATTGTGACTGAAGTTCACCCGGAAACACAGAGGGTTCAGAAAATGACTCTAAAGTATGCATGTGGTGTTCTTGCTGGATGCTGGATTCTTTCCTATCAATGGGTGATTGACAGCTTCAAAGCCGGAAGGTGGTTGGATGAGGCCAGGTGATCACCTTTGTGTCTCAACAAAGGAGCTTAACCATTAACAGGTACGAAGCCAGTGGCGATCCCAATGCTATTGGAGCTCCAATGAAAGGAAGACTACACAAAGAAAGAATGATTTCTGCTGCTGCCAAAGGCCTATTCTCCGATCATTTGTTTTACTTCAGCATTCCTGAGAACTTCCACAAGGTTTTTCTTTCCAATCCCGGCGATTCTGACGCGTATCTTTTTCCAGGTTGGTGAACACCTCGCGGAGCTGGTCAAATATGGGCAAGGAACAGTCCTCACCGAATGCCCACCAGCCCCAGGTAGCATAACCCAACTAAGAGGTAAGTTACCGTAAATATTTAAAATCAAATCAAATCAAACCAAACTCTCCTCACACTATATCTGTCTCTATATCTCAACTCATCACAGACGGCACAGTGACTAGTCAAGGAGGGCATACTGCCACCGTCCACGTCGTCACTCACGCCTCGGGCGCCGCCGGCCACGCCAACGAGGTACACGCCGCTACTGGGTGGGCACCGGTATCCCATGAGTGGGTTCTGCACTGCGTCAGCAGCCACGAGGTGCTGGACGCGTCGCGCTACATCACGTCTACCGCGTTTGGTGGCGATGACGGTTCACTCCAAGACTCTGACACTTTCTAGCTGGGAATTCCCATAAAGCGTTTTGTGTGGAATACGAAAAACAAAACACATTTCAATTCAATTGGTGTTGTTTGTGTTGAAGAACCGCTGCATCCTCGTGCATAAACTGGTTCGCCATCAACTTGCAGTGTGAGGGTGGACTCGGGAACAACGGTGTTTCCGGGCTGTTATATCCCTCAAGAGCTGTGAGAGGGATCCTGGGAGGATATCTACCAAGCCACAGTAGATGTTACGTCACCATCACCCAGGCTCAGGAATAATGTAAAGTTAGGAGAATAACAGAACCCCTTAAGTATCATAGTTCTTTAGCGAGTTAACAGGGCACAGCAACAACTTGGTAGCGTAAGGTTCGCCAGAGGAGATCACAGAACGGCAGAATTTCACTCAGCAGCCCATAAGCACAGCGTGCTGCGCACTCCGGAATTGTGCCTGTCCCATGCAATCATCCCTTGGGTTGGAAACAAGGCAGGAAATCACAACAAGTGAACTCAAGTGTGAAACGCACTACATTTTTGTTTAGGTCCAATTCTCCCAAAAACTGTTTCATTCAAACTTTTAATACAGAAGGTGTCATGGTAACCATGACGGCTTCACTCTAAGAGCAATACACGTCGTGTGGTCGAGTTTGCCTGGGAAGTTCTTATAGTCACAAGGCAGTTTTCTTTGAGGGTTCTCCTCCATGAAGGACCTTTGCCACTCATTAGGTGGACAAATAATGTGTGGATACCTGCTGGGTGCTGTGACTTTGGTACAGTAGTCGGTAATTCTCCTGACAACAACATCAAGTTCCCCGGGTTCTGACTGCCCATCAAGAACTATTTGTGTCAATTTCTCTGTCCTATGGAGTTGCAAATCAGTTCGGTGCCAATAAACAGTTTGTTTGGGATTCAGAATCTTACATGAAGTTGTCATGTGTGCTTCTTGCAAGCCTGGGATTAACCCGCATTGCTTCCTCCCATGTAGTTATTCCTGCGAACTCCGTTGGGCACAGAGTCTGAGGTTCAACTGCAAGTGACAATGCTTCCAGGTTGTCATGCACGCCATCACTACAGCGGCTTAGGGCGAGGAAAGAGAATATTATTGCTGGTGAATACCTCATGCAAAATATGACATCATCTTTCTGACACACCGTGAAAAAGAAGGACAAATTTCGCAAATCAGGGCTTCCAGTGTCCGTATATGGGCCTATCCTTCCCCCAGGATCACAAGCATCGAGACTTGAGCGATTTCCAGTTCTGTATGAGGGACATCAAGTAAGATTAGTTATTATTTGCATCTCACAAAGAGCCACTGGTTCCACATACGTCAGCTCAGTGATTTTTTTTTCTCTATTAGACCACTTGAAGGCCTAATTTAACGAAAATGAGTCGTAGCTCCAGTTCTGGAAAACAATGTACCTTACAATCACCAATGTTCAGGATGATGCAAGCCCATTCTTCATACTCAAGACCTGTTTGGCGGTCATTGGAGGAGATAATATCTGACAATCATACTGGAACTGCAGGTCTTTCATACGTTCATGAGGGTAAGAATAAGAAATTACAGAATAACATACCACAGGAACTAGGGTTAGACCCAGAAGGGTTGTGGTTCCAGCTTCCCATTTGTCTTTCTTATCAATGACTATACCGTTGTGTGCTTCTGCTAGTGCTTGAAGCATCAGGGCACCATACTCTCGGATAGTCGAGAGAGTCCTACAACCCGTTTAGTTTCAATCGAATCTCACTCAAAATGCACTAACGCTGTGTTATCATATAGATAGCCCACAAAACTCAAAGATGCTCTTAATGCAGCTTCTTTTGGCCTATGACCCCAATTGCCTATGTTAGTGAACGACTTTGAGTACACTTAAGGCACAATGGAACAATTACATCCATCAGCCAAGCTCAAAAACGCTTTGCCTCCAATGCATAGGCGGATGTGGAATTTATCACAAACAGGATCTCCCATCTACAAGAAATATAAGAAGATAGTGCATATGGGTTACAAATAGGCATAAAAATGAATAGCTCAACCAAACCACCTTTCAGAATATGGAAGCATAATAAAAACAACAGTCACAACCACTAACCCGCTCATTTTTTACTGTGTCCATGGGATAAGTGGAGATGGTGCGGCCACATAACACATCATGAAAAGAAACATCTTGATCCTGTGCATTGTTGCTCATCGCCGAGTACACAACAGTTGCAGACGGGTGCTTGATTACTTTCATCTATTCAAAGTGAGCCTCATTGAACTAAGTCCAATCCCAAGATACCATTGGCAAAGTATTTGTGAGATCAAAATAATGTGACATGGAGCCCAGCAATCCACCAAAGAGAGGAGAACTGAAGTTTGGTTGTTGAAATGAAGCTATGCGCCTCAGATCCTCCTTTTTGGAAAAAACTAGAGCCCTTTGCTGTTACAAGGAGCGTAAATAACAGGGACCAATTTGAGGTTGATAGAGTACCTTGTTTTCCTCTAGGTCAATCTCTTTCAATTCACGCAGAAGGGTTTCTGAAGTACTCCAATGAGTTTGCAACGAAAAACACAAAAAGGGAACGAAGGAACAACAAAAAAAAAAGTTAGTGAGTAACGAAAACCTCGTTTGTTTGTCAGAGAAATCAAAGACTGTTCCAAGTCCCTGATTTCATCCAGCAGTGTAGGTAGCGGAACCAAAGTATTTTGCTGCGCAGTAGTCGCCCCCATAGCACTGGCACCACCAGAACCTCGGCTGCAGCCAGTCGATGTGCATCCACCACAAGCACCAATTGAAGTGGTTCTATCTCTATCTGATGCAGGAGCAGAAGTGCCGCCTGTAGTAGGCTGCGGAATGTTGGTGGCAGAGTATGTACCTCCCCTTATGAACCTGGGGCTAGCACACATGTCAACAACATTCGCACCGCACGCTTGTGACTGTGTCTGTGTCTGTGAAGGTGTGAATGGCGAAGACGGCGAGGGCGAGGGCGACCGCGCTGCAGTGGCTCCATCAGGGGAGGCCAGGGGGGAGGCCACAAGCGGGGAGCTGGGGGCAGTCGGCTGCGGCGGGTGGGCGGCGTCTCGCGTGCAGGACTCGGCGGAACCCCCGCCGAGGGGGCTGCTACTGCTGCTGCTGCTGCCTGGGGGCGTGGGGGGCAGGGGGACCCCGTGGTAGAGGTGGGAGTGGCGGGCCGTGGGTCCCCCAGCGCCCGTGGTCGAGATCGGCCGCTGGTGCAGGGGCGACGGCGGGGTGGCGATGGGGGTTGGGGTGGGAGAGGGCGTGGGGGTCGGGGTCGGCGTCGTGGGGTTGGCTGTGGGTGTGGGTGTGGATGTGGATGGGGGAGTGTTTGTGGGGGGAGTAGGCGATGACATTGGATTATTTGGAAGGTGAGGATTCCCAAGGGAGCGTGGTGGCAATTGAATGAGAACAGAAGGTACCAACAACCTCCTCGGCGCTCAAGGGGGGAAAAAAAAAGTGTACGTTGTTTTCGTTAGTGGTCAAAGTCCGATCAGATCAAAAACGGCTGCCAAAAAGGGGGAAAAAAACAAAAAAAGAAACGCACTAAGGGGCGGTTGTTTTTTGGGTTGTCGTTGCGGTGGCGTAGGGGAAACAATGTCGCACCAGTTCACAAGGGTGCATTTCAATAAACCGACTTGGTGTGCGTGGCTCTCTTTCAATTTTTTTCCCCCTCGTGGTTTCTGATACTTTATAAAGGTGTGAATTTTGCGGAGGATTCTTGTGGGGTGTTTGGAGCAAACAAGGCTTTCAGTGTTCTGTATGTTTGTTATTCTTTAGTTCTTGAAAGAATAAATTTAGAGTTTCTAACCGAATCATCGAAGGACTGTAAATTTGTATGCCATGAAAAGTGTGCTACCTCTGTGAGGTCGAAGTGCAATGGCCCACTTTTTGCTGTCAGAAATCAAATCACAACACCCTCTGCTCCCCCTTCACGGACTCCCACTGCGGCCAGATCAACATCACCATCACCTCCTCCCCCTGCATCCACCTCCACTCCAATGCGTTCCTTATCACCTACACCTACAGGAGCATCTGTGGTCACCCCCAGTGTTGCTCCTGTGGGGACACTGGCAACACAAAATTTTCCTCCTCCACCTAATACTCATGCGCCTTCTCCTTCGTTTGACAACGCCTCATCACATACAGCTCCTATCCCAGTCAGCAGGGCACAATTTCTTTCGAGTTCACTCTCTTTTCTTACAGGTTCAGCCTTCTTCCTCATTGGCTATCATATGAAGTAAAAAAATAATAGCCTCCCACCCTCGATGTGGACAGGACAGTTCTGCAAAAATCTTACCAAATGATATGCTACGTTACATAATTGATTACACGATGTGTAAGCTTTTCTTCTTCTATTTCCTGGCTACTTAATAAACTCACAAGATTTCACCATTGATTACGCCATTTTCCAAATGGCCCATAATAACGATTTATTGGAGTCTGTGCAACTGCTTCGCAGTTCCCTTCAGTGCCTACCAAAGCACATCCCAACACTGCTAACACTGAGCACGTGCCTCGCGCAGTCACCATCGGCAATGACAGAATTCCAGCCCACATTCAAGTTCCCGCAGCAGTCGCTGCTCGACGACGCCCGCAGCGCCTCCAACACCACCAAGCAGTTCACCGAAAGGTTCTTCCTCCTGCGATGCTGCCCGATGGCCAAACAAACCGGCGACTTCTCGGAACACCACCACAGCCACTTTTGCTGCGCCTGCTCGGCCGAGAACCCAGTGGTGCTGTACCTCTGGGGCCTGTTCTACCTCGAGGTGCACCACAACCTCCAGCAGGCGGTGGTGCTGTGGACCAAGGCCGCCAACCTCGGCTACGTGACGGCGCAGAACTGCATCGCGCTGTGCTACATCACGGGGAACACGGGCGGGGTCACCGGCGGGGAGCAGGACCTGCACACCGGGGCCGAGCTGCTGCGCGAGGCCGCGGGGCGCGGGAACCCCGAGGCGCTGAGGCTCTACGCCATGTGCGCGGCCAACGGCAGCGGCGTGGCGCGCGGCCGCGAGGAGGCCCTGGCCATGTACAGGAGGGCCGTGGGGCTCGGCGACGTGGTGGCCATGCACCTGCTCGCCGCGGAGCTGCTGAGGGCCGCCGCGGAGCCCGACGCGCAGACGCAAGCCGCGGCGGAGTCGACGCAGAGGAGGCAGGCGCTGCAGTCGGAGGCAATCGCACTGCTGCAGAGCGCGGCTGGGCTGGGACTCCCTGATGCTCAGGTATATCTCAGATACTACGAAACTACCGCGTAACCAAACACCGAGGGGGGGGTGGGAAGGGAGATTGGGGTCAGCTTTTTTTAATGGTGAATAGGCACTACTTGGGAATTGTTACCTGAAGGGTGAGGGTGTGCCTGTTGATAAGACTCATGGGCTCAGGCTTATCCAACTTGCTTCTGCACAAGGCTTCACCCAACAAAGCAGCTAGATGACGTTCTAGTGGAAACTCCTCAGTTTTTCCTACTTTTCCGATCTGAAGGTTTTGGATCTCCGGGTGTTCCTTGTTTTTTGCCTTCCAATCAATTACCGGCTCCTTCAACTCTGACTTCCCGTGGCGATCAGCGTAACACGAAAAAAAAGAAAAGAAAAAAAAAAATAATCGCGAAGGTGAGATCTGGGCGTGCAGTGCAGGGCCGACACCGTTTCATGGCCAGTTTTTTCCGTAGCCTTAGTCGTGGGTGCATGATTGGTGGTAACAACAACCCCGCCGAAATCACGTTCACGAGAGTTCATCGCAAATCTGCCATCAAGAGGATATCGTACAGACACAGCCTGAAAAGCGCACAACGCGATGTTGATCCTGACGAGCCGCCTGAAGTACACATGGAGAGGATGAGAAAATTGGTGGCCAGCGAAATCATAGAGACAGAGAGGAAGTATTTGGACGGTACCACAACCACGCTCACTGTTAAACTGAAAAATGCTGTTCGTTCCATTTCGTTTTGAAACTCCCGCATGCAGATTTGTACTCCCTGATCACTTTCTTTGTACTGCCGATAAAGGCAAAGTTTGGTGATAATAGGTCACCAGAATGGGGAGTAAGTCCTCTCATTTTTCCCTTGTCAAGCTAACACTTTTTCCTTACTGTGTTGCCAAAGGTGTTCATGCTACAACTTGCAACCGCCGAGAGTATCTTCAATGTCAATCAAGAAATGTTTGATGAATTGTCTACAAAACTCACAACAGATCCAGACACTGCAATTGGCTCTACTTTACTTAATATGGTATTATTATACGTTTCCTTTTTCACTTTGTCTTATTGACTTTCAGGCATCTAGATTAGAATTCTATGCCGTTTTCTGTAATCAGCAAGTAAGTTTGCTTTGTATTGTAGTTTGGCTTCCATACTTATTCCCTAAAGGAAGATGCAAATGACCAACTGAAAAAATTAACCAAGTCCGATACACAACTTCGTGCAACTCTTCAAGTAAGGCTCTCTTTTGTATTATTAGACAAAAAACCCAGTCTGATTTTCTGTTTTCCACAGAGGTGCAAAGAACTCAACACATCCTCAGCTTTGGACCTTTTTGATTACATGGTCAAGCCATTTCAAAGGGTACTTAAGTACCCACTGCTTCTACGAGTTTGTAGTTTTTCTGTTCAAAAGATATCTTATTTACCGATGCTACCAGGAGCTTAAAAAATACACCCCCGCTACACACCCTGACTACCAAAACATATCTAATGCATTAAAACTGATGGAAAAAACAGTTGACGAGATAAACAACAATAAATCGCACTCTGATAATTTGAAAAGATTACTTGCAATCAACAGCACAATTCGTGGCCATAAAGTACTCTTTTTGTAACAGATTTTCCTATTCGTTTAACTGTAAGAAATAGCACATGAATTTAGTGCACCCATCTCGGAGATTAGTTTTAGAAGGCAGTTTAATGAAGTACTCTGCTGGAAAATCCGTTGCTTGTCATTGTTTTTTGTTCAATGATTTGGTTCTTATACTTAATATTGTTTTTTGCCTTACAACTACTAGTTTCTTTACTGCTCTCCGTCAATTCTTGGAGGAAAGATGCGATTGAAAGGCAACAGTTTACTGAACAAAATACATGTCTCCAATGTGGAGGATACAAAAGGTACTAGTTCTTGTCGTAGTTATCTTATAGCATAAGATTGCAAGCACGCCATACAAATAACCCGAATCGACAAGTTCATGCGGAATGAAACCATGGATTCAGATATTGGGGTGTATTTCCTATGTTGTGCAAGTGAAGAGGAGAAAACCAAATGGCTCGAAGCTTTCCTGTAGATAACCTACGTGTTCATTTCGCTATCCAATAAACCAATAACAGGGAACAGAAGTCTTTACTCAAGGAAAGCGAAGCGAAAATGGATGGAGCGACAACGGAAACACCTCAAAACCCACGTTCGCCGTCACCATCACCATCGCCATCACCGTCACCATCTCCCTCACCAGCATCAACAACCACAGCGCACCACACACCACGTGCACACAACATCATTGCACCCCCCACCACACATACTGCCACTCCCCCAATTCCACAAAAGCCAGCTTTCTTGGTGGCTCAATCCACAACTCCCCATTCTGCCCATTCCCTACAGTCTCCCCAATCATTTGATATTCCAAGTCGTTCTGTCTTGGTTGTTGCTCCTCATTCTCCCCTCTATGCTGCTCTCCAGAGTGGGATGGAGAGTGAGTTGGCAGTTATACAATAAGCCCTCGAGTGTATAAACTCTAACACAATCCTAGGAGATGGGTGAAGGGGACAATGATAACGAGAACTCTTCTGAAGATTATGATGAAGATGACGAAGATAGAGAAGACTCCAGCGTTGCACCTCCTCAGGTATAACTGGAATAGCTTTCTTATTTCCCTCAGTTTTCAATAGACCAATGCCGCAAAACCTCCTGCAAGGCCTCCACCAAAGGTTTTTCTACTGGATGTCGTTAATAAGATGTTAATCAAGTATAAAGCCTGTTTCACCGCGGGGAGGTGACACCAAACTTGGCAGAGGTCAACCTGTAACCCCTACAACTGTAAGTTTATGTCTATGATAATTTATACATAGATATTAAAAAAATGAACCACACTAAAAACATAAACCCTTTTCAGACAGCAGTCTCTACCGGCATTAGTACTTCTGGAACTACAACTTCTCCTGTAAAATTCACACCCGCACAACCAGCCCCACCCAAACGACCACCACCCACAATGCCACTTCAATTACAACTATCTTCCAGCGTCCAGCAACAGACACCTCCAACTCCTCCTTCATCATCCCCACCATCATCTACTACACAACACGATACTCTGCCACTTGTTGGGAGCCAAAGAAGACCAACAATACCACCAAAGCCAAAGATCCCAGGAGGATCTTCCTGACCCTTTTTTTTTTGCTAGCAATGATTGATAGCCAATAGCCGGTGTATAATAAATATTAGTTTCACGTTTTTTTTTTTTTTGGTTTGGTTGGCACCAATCCCCTGCCCTCTTGTCTCTGGCGTACTAATTTTTGGTGATCACTATTTGTAAAGAAAGAGAGATCTTTGTTATCACAAAGCAATTAATATCCACTATGCATATACATGCGACTTTGATCTCGCTGTTGGCTTTATTATTGGAGTGCGTAAGAGCAGAATATCACATGGAAGAATTCCATAAGGATCTGGGTAGAAACCAGTGCCGAGTTGCTCACACTAACATTTAAAAGACTGTGCTGGAACAGTATTCTATGCTGCTTTGCTTGAGGAGACTCCTTGTTCATGTGATTTTGCCTGCGTAGTAGAGGAGGGCTATTCGCATTCTTGTCACTGTGTAGAGTCTTTTGATTTTGCAACCACCTTCTCAAACAAGTATCCCGAGTTTCCTCTTTGACTATGTGACGCGTGTAAGGTTTGCGGCATTGTACTTTGGGTACGCCTCATCTTACTGTACTGGAGAGTTTGAAGGAGCCGCGGCATTTGAGGATTCCTCCTGCGTGGAGTACTACTCTCCTAGAGGGATTTCTGCACGGTTAACATGCATGGCAAACAACGAGCTGCTGATCGAGCAGTGCACATCAGGCTGCGCCGAGTGCAATTCAACATTGACAGAGCTGGACATTTGTGACTTGGAGCCACTCTCTTCCACATATGAGGTGTTTATATGCAGCAACAGTGGGGCCCGCAAATCAGCAGTACTACTTGGTACTATTATGCTGCCTCTACTGTGCATCCTTTTCTTGTTCTAGAGTAACTAACCAAAACAACGTTTCAACAACTGGGGTTCGTCCGAACACATTTGGCGCCCAATGTCACTCACCATCTCGGGTTTTCATCACTTGTGATAAAAAACAAAAAAGAAAAAGAATCAAGCCACCCAAGAAACACCCCTCTTTCGCTCCTTTTTTTTTCTTTTTTCTCGACTCTTTCCTTCAGTAGTACTTTCCTCTTCTTGTCTTTCCTGTCTCTACTTGTTTAACGTCGCCGTCGCACCTAATACTTTTGCCGTATTTCTATTTTATTCACTTCTTGGTGCCTACCTATGGCACGACCTTCCTCTAGAATCTCGACTTCTTTTTCTTCTTCTACTACTTCTTCTTCCTCTCATCCTCAGTCTCTTGCCGGCCTCCCCCTCCAATTAACACCAACAATCCTCCCATAATCCAACACCTACGAACTACATTTGACGGTTGATAAGCGAAAACCACAACAACATGAAACGCGGAATCGAATACATTGGGCAAGAACCTGCACTCAAACAAGACGAACCAGAACTTCCCTTTCTTATACCTCCTACTGTTGCTCAGCATCCCCCACCCCCTGATTCCCAGGTCCAAATACCACAGCCACAACAGCACCCTGAATCAACTGATCAATCTGCTTCGGATTCGGCTGCAGCTTCTTCTTCAGCATCGTCTGCTGCTTCTGGGAGTTCTGCAGCAGCAGTGCCCTCGGCATCTGATGCTCAGGCTCCTGCGCAAAAGAAGTTCAAGCTGGAAGGCTTTTCAAGGGTTTTACATGTCAGGTCCGCTGGCTTTTCTGACTCTGTTTTTTTTTTTTTTTCACTAAGGTCCGTGTCACTCATCGTGTTTTTGTGCAGGAGTTTGCCCAGTGATGCAACTGAAGAGGAATTAACAAGCCTTGTTCGTACTTTTGGGCCTGTCAGCAATTGCATGCTGTTGAAGGTCAGCTCTTAACACCCCTTCCACTCTGACAAAACCACCCAAAACAGGCTAAACGGCAGGCTTTTATAGAAATGGTTCAAGATGATGCAGCCGCAAACGCTATTGCATGCTATGCTTTGTATCCTCCGAATATAAGAGGGCAAGTCATTTATTTCCAGTATTCAAGTTACACCGAATTAAAAATTCCCGAGCCTTCTGACACAGGTAATCAATTCGAGTGTGGATCCACACTCAAACTCCCTACAGCGGCGAAGCCGGAAGCCAATAAAATCTTGCTGATTACTGTTTCAAATCTTATTTACCCAGTCACCATTGAAGATCTTTACAGCATTTTCTCCCGTTTCGGCAGTGTTTTGAGAATTGTTCTGTTCTCCAAGAAAGCGGGCTTTCAAGGTCTCATAGAGATGAGTACTGTAACTTCTGCAAGTAATGCCAAAAACACACTTGATGGGAATAATATCTATAACGGGTGCTGCACCTTGACAATCCAGTATTCCAACTTACAAGAGCTTGTTGTCAAAATGAATAACGAGCGCTCAAGGTACTAAACAGTATCTTCTTTCACATTTGATATTTTCCAGAGATTTTACTGTTGCTGCACCAAGCATACCTCCCCCTCCTGCACCTGCTATGGCAGCAAAGCCGTTCTTCCCTGTTTCAGGTATCTTGCATTGTGTGGTTTATGTGATTCTCACTCTTTTTTGAGAAGGAATAGTCGATTTTTCGGCTCAACGTTCAGTTGGGTTACCTGCAACTTTCTTTGATCCAAGACCTGCAGCCTATAACGCAACTGCTGCCACCGGAATTCCCATGGGTTTACCACAACAATTTGGAATGTTCGAGTCCACATCAGATAAATCTGTTCTCATTGTATCCAATCTAGTTCCAGAGGTACATAACTTCTTTTTGAGCATTCTTATACCCCCTAGAGTATCACATGCCAAAAGTTATTCATATTGTTTGGGGTATATGGTGATGTAATCCGAGTGAAAATACTCTACAATAAGAAACACACTGCACTTGTTCAACTTTCAGACCACCAACAAGCGTGAGTTCCCCAGTCCCCAAACAACAACAAATTCCACCCCTCACTAAAATTCCAGGGAACAAGCCATGCTTAATCTTAATGGAGTCACACTCTATGGTAAAGCAATGAATGTCAATTTCTCCAAGTATACCTCTATCGTGCTTCCAAAGCCGACTGAGCCTGATGACCTTACAAAAGATTTCACAAATTCACCTCTCCATCGGTACAAAATTAAGGTAAAAAAACCTTCCCTTCCACTTTTCCACAATTGATATTCCCTCCTACAGGGGTCCAAGAACCTGACACACATCTGCCCACCCGGCAATACTCTTCATTTGAGCAACCTGGCCCCCACTGTCACAGAAGAACAGTTATCAGAGCTATTCAACACATGCGGCACTGTTACCAAGGTTGGTAATTCTATTTACCCACCTCACACTCCTTTTTGCTCACTTTTCCCCTCTTTACAAAACAGGTAAAGTTTTTCCAGAAGGACCGAAAAATGGCACTAGTGCAGATGGGGTCTGTTAATGAAGCAATCAAAGCACTTGTGGAGCTACACGGGAATCCTTTGAGTGGCTCATGCCTTCGTGTTTCATTCACCAAATCAACAATATAGATACCATTTTTGTTATGCTTATGCTTATTCTTTTTCTTATGGGTGTTTTGTTTCAAAGAGGGGTAACAAATGCATCAGTGTTTGGATTTTGACGTCTTCTGAGCAAAATGAGGGGGATCACCAGGGTCCGTAGCCAATTGTTTACCAGCGGCTAAAACGCGTGCAATCATCTTTTGGCGGGACTCTTCAGCATTCTCGTGAATGGAGGGTTTTCCCTGTACCGTAGGGTTAGTACTATCTAACCCATAGAATTCCGTGTCACCTGGTATAGCTGGTACTGTTCACGGTACTTTGTCGGCGTCAAGATGGGCATGAGAATATTTGCTCCTCTGTCTTTTTAGGGGAATAGTTAGATTGGGTCATTGCGGTACTGGTGCAGTACTAAGGGTGATGATTCGGCCGATTGGATTAAGTGTGTCCAATGCAGTTGTAGATGCAATATTTACATTTCCTAGGAGGATCCGAGCAAGAGAAACCATCCTAGGGACTTGTAAGACAGGTTTTGCATTTAACTTGCCTCTACCTAGTGCTGAGCTCAAATAACCACTTTTTGTAGGCAACAATCTGCTCCTCAGTTTCCCCAGAGTGGAGACTTGCCCAAAGCATTCCCATAGGAGTGTCCTTTTCGACAATGTATGGGCCCATGCCAATCATGTCGGCTTCAATCTCACGGAAAAACAGGAGATCTCGAGCTAAGTCCAAATATCTCTGTCCTGGAACGCCAATGAGAACTCCAGTCCCAAGCTGGAATCCTGCCTGGAGTGGAGATCAGGACAAGTGACAAAACGAAGAGGAGTTACCTCGGCGAGATTATTCAGACACTGCCGCCTTTTGTCCCAGGTATGTGAGCCATCTTGAGGGTGCATCTTACTATAAAGATCTGGATTGGAGGATTCTATTCGTAAAAGATATCTAAGAAAAGTTAGACAGGTAGGCGAAGAAAATTTTTGCAACCTGCGAGCTCCAGCATCATAGAGTTGCTTGTATTGTGGAAGAGCGAGCTCGCCTACAGATAAGGCGACTCGAATGGCTCGGCCCTCAGGATCACTAAAGAAAAAGGTAAGAATAACATGCAGAACATCACTGTAACCTTTGTGAAGTCTGAGATACTATCTCTTTCACGACATCTGATAACCAGGAAATTCGTGCTTGGTGGGATATCTCCCCAGATTGTAGCATTACTGTACCCATTTTCAGATTATGTGCAAACAGGGCACAATCAACAATTTCATTCTTTGGTATAGTATATCTTTTTACTTTCGAAACCTTTGGGCATGTTAAAAAGAAGAAGATGGCGATTGAGAGTACCCCTCTCCCTATTCCGCAATAGTGGCAACTTTTTTCACAGACGTTGGAAAACTCAACAATTCCTCTGAACCACACCTTGTCGCCAAATATGGCGTCAGTAACGCGTTTAGCGTACTCGTGCATGCTGGACGCCACACGCTCATCAGTCGTGCTCAGCTGTACAACAAATGAGTCAAAGAAACGACTACGGTAAGTGGCCAACCAATGCTGCCAGTTGCGTCTCGTCCAGTTCCAGGGGTTTTGCTGGGAGTGGAAGTTTTCTTGGGGTGGAGTCCCCCCATAAAAACCTTTCTAACGGGCTGAAGTCGAACTGCGTACTGTTGCGTATCACATCGCTCGAGGATTTTCTGTGCCATACAGAGCCACTTGAGCCCGAAGTGAAACTTCGTTTAGCGATCTTGCTACGTGAAGTGTGTTGCAGCAGGGCAGAGGTGCCGACACTGCTCGCAACACTCACAAAAGAGCTGGATCTCCGCATCCAGCTCCCACTCCACGACGTAACCCCACCCGTTGCCATACTTCGCGTTACTCTTTCTTTAATTTGTGGGATCTGTTGGGTTCGCCTTATCTTCGGCTTTTTTTTTTTTTACGCCGTGATTCCGTGACTCCAGTACGAAATGTGCCAGGGAAATGGTGTGTACCAAACGGTTCTAGAAATTGGAAAAGAGTGCAATACAATTTGGGACTTAGAGCCAGTGCTAAGAAGAAAAGTGTCAGAGTGTGAACCCCCAGAAAGGGATAGTTGGTATTTGTATTAAATATTTAACTAATTCAAGAAGCTGTGCACAAGGTAACCCGGAGCCACAAGAGCCATTCTGTCAGTGGGGCTAAGTCAATGTCCTTGGTGAGAGGGAGTTTTCCTGTAGTGGATGTTACTCTTGCTGCACACTGGAGTAGCTCCCCATCATTTGCGGTGGTTGATTGCACCGTTTCCGCAATTCCATCGGCTCTTGTTGCTACTGTTGTAACTGAATCCGTTGAAGTTGAAGCTGTTGTGGTTGACGCAGGTATTGATGGGGAGCTGGGGGATGATGTAGTCGCTGATGATGAGACTGGGGAGTTTGGTGTGGGAAGAATTTTCTCAGGCTCAGAGGTATTCAGCTGTGACATTTGGTGGGTGTACTTTTGTACTTGGTTTTGCTTCTGCTGTTGCTGTTGGTGCTGCCCAAATCTGGGCTTATGAACAGGTCGCCCTTGCTGCTGCATTGTTTGTTGATGAATGCGGTCTACAACTTCTTTGGATACAAAATGCTCCCGCCGGGATAAAATCAAGTCAAACTCCATGGATGTAACCAAAATTGCTGAACTCCGAGCAAATAGCAATGCTACGGCATTCGGGTTTGCTGTTGCCAGAAGTTGGCAGAGCCTTTCAGCTTCATATATCGTTGCGGAACTGCTCTTGATGCACTCGGGTGATGGATGAATGGATAATTGAGATTTTGTTGAAGCAGCATAGACACCAGCGTACTTCGTCCCACAGACGAGATACTGTGTCAATTGCGTGTTGACCAGATAGAGTAATTTCGAACCGGAAGGTAGAGTTGCATTTATCGCACTTATGTCTTCTAGGTGAGGCACCTGTTCTTGAGATGAGGGAGTACTCAACGTCACCGTTGTTCTAGCGGTCGTCTGCTCTGGTGACTGTACAAATTGTGTTGTAGGAGCCAGTTGGATTTCTGGTATCCGCACGACATTGACAAGCCATTCATTAACTAAAGGAGTGGGGTCTGTCCCACAGTCAGTCCAGGTTTTATGGATGTTAGTAAGCCTAGTGAACTCATCTCTAAGCATCTGGGGGAATTAAATTTAACAGCAAATTTCCATCTAATTAAACCTGGCTCAATTCCTGGAATGGAATACTACCATGTCTTACTTTCTGAAGAAAGTTATATTCTTCAGAGTCAGCTCGAAAGAAGACAGAGAACGGGGTCTTTGGCCCCATTTTCAGTGAGTCTGGGGCGGCTGCATTTACGAGCCGCTTAGCAAGTAACAAATGGCGGTGTAGTATGTACAACAATTTGTACAATTTTACCTGAAGTTGTTAAATACATCTTAATGGTACATATCAACAACTTTAGAGTCAGGATCTGCTTCGGAAACTGAAAGTGTGAGGGTATTCAGTTTCTTAAACCCCTTTATTCCATCTACTTCGTGGAGATACTTCTCG
The DNA here is from genome assembly GCA_020536535.1 of Pelomyxa schiedti. Lineage (NCBI taxonomy): Eukaryota > Evosea > Pelobiontida > Pelomyxidae > Pelomyxa > Pelomyxa schiedti. Next base: position 11,175 of record JAHLWZ010000200.1, on the reverse strand, counting down.
AGCATTTTTGGAGTTAAGAATAAGTCTCTGTGTGGAAGAAGTTTGCACCATTCCTCGCTGCAGTAAACTACTGCCTCCGAGCCTGCAGAAGATTAGTGATCAAGATTAAGCGAAAGTGAAGGAAGGACCTGGATCATGGAAAAACATTTCAATGCATCTGCTATCTCCAGCTATAATAAGATTTGAGAATGCTAGTGCTTCATTTACTGTGTAGTCTGGCTAAGGATTGTAACGTTCTCATTTGCGCAAGGTTGAATGTTACCTTGATGTTGTCACTATTTTTCATAACAAGTTTTACTGGTTCAGGCAGAGAGCCTACAATCACTTTCACAGGAAAGGCCACGACTGCCATAAGGTCAATATCACTTGTTTCTACTTGAAGGTTATAAGCTCTTGAACCAACCTACTTGTTTCGTGGATATTGATTAAATGGAAGGAAATATATGCGCACTTACATGACAGGCAAAAATAGTTTTGCCAACAGCAGTAAGGCGTTCAAGGAATCCGTCCCATAGATGAGAGCCACTTGCATTTGTTTTGTAAAAATGCTCTATTTGACTTTCTTCCTCCCTGTTCGGTGTCAGAGTAAGCGCACAGGAACGGTGAAGTACTGTCTCTTAGCCGTCTCAAATAATTTTTGTTGGGAAGCCGCATTATCCATTGCCTCACACAGTAAGGCACCACTTGCAGTATCTATTTCTTGGCAGTTTTGAGTTAATGTGACCGGGTGGCCCCACTTATCCAGTGCGTTTATACGGGAATCGAAATCGGAGTAATTGACGGAAAATTTATATGCTGTGGTAAGCCTGAAAGCAGTTTGAATTTGACCGGCACTGTTTGGATTGGAAACTCACTTGCAGCACCACTTCAATGTAAAAGGCGGGAGCCACTTTCCTTGGTACGAAGATAAATCTGGCTCGACGATCTTCGACGGCATAACTGCATACCCGAAGAATTGCTTGCATCCCGTAACACATGCTATCAAAACAACTTCATTCCCGCTCTTTGTTTTTACGTTACTCCAAGCAAAAACAAAAACAAAAAAAAAGTTGGTACACACATCGATTGCAGCATTGAAAATACGATGTGGTTGCTGGTCGAGCTCTCTAGATTTCCTCAACGGCGTTGCGTACTGAGAGTCCCTAAATGACTGGAGCACATTGCCCTCAGAAGAGAACTTCATTGCAAAGAACCTCCTCTCGCCGCGGCCAACAGTGGCACTGCACGCACACGGCGGGGGCGTGACGTCATGAGCAACTGTGCCGTTGGATGGTGCGCCAGTAGGCTGGATTAAAACAGTTAGCGATTCACTACAGCCAAGGCTGACACCATTCACCTGCATGTTTGATTCTTCTGTTTTTCTGGTGGTGATTTCGGGGAAGAAATCAACCGAACGTTACGGGCCTGGCGAGTCATGGACGCACATGCATCGGCTGTCGTTTTTGACAACGGGTCTGGAATGTGCAAGGCAGGATTCGCTGGCGATTCTGCCCCTCGTGCTGTTTTTCCAGTTTCGTTTCATCCCTGTTCTCGTACCCTCACCACTCCATAAGTCCATTGTAGGAATGCACGGCACCGACACCTTCGTGGGACAAGCGGCCCTGTGCCACCTAGGAGGCATGGTCGCGATCAGCCACCCAATCGAGCACGGCCTCGTCACCAACTGGGACCACATGGAGAAGGTATGGCACCACGCCTTCCACAGCGAGCTTCGTGTCGCCCCCGAGGAGCGCCCAGTTCTGCTCACCGAGACACCCCTCAACCCCAAGGCCAGCCGCGAGAAGCTGACCCGGGTCATGTTCGATGCATTCAACGTCCCGGCAATGTACCTTGGCGTCCAGGCCGTCCTGTCCCTCTGCGCCTCTGGTCGAACCGTCGGCATCGCGCTGGACACTGGCGACGGCGTCACCCACGCCACTCCGGTATACGACGGCTACGCACTCCCGAGCGCCGTCCTCAGGCGAGATCTCGCGGGCCGCGATCTCACCGACTACATGATGAAGATCCTCGCCGAGCGCGGCCACTCGTTCACGACAGCCGCGGAGCGCGAGATCGCGCGAGACATCAAGGAGAATCTCGCCTACGTCGCCCCGGACTTCGACGCCGAGATGACTACCGCCGCCGACACCTCGTCCCTCGAGAGGACCTACGAGCTTCCCGACGGGCAAGTGATCACCATCGGGAACGAGAGGTTCAGGTGCCCAGAGGCCCTGTTCCGTCCATCGTTACTGGGCCTCGAGGTGTCCGGGATCCACGAGACATGCTACCACTCCATCATGAAGTGCGACGTGGATATCCGCAAGGACCTGTACGGCAGCATCGTTCTTTCTGGCGGCACTTCCATGTTCCCAGGGATTGCAGACAGGCTGCATAAGGAGATGACAGCCCTAGCACCAACAGTGAAGATCAATGTCTTCGCCCCACCTGAGCGCAAGTACTCTGTGTGGATCGGAGGATCAATCCTTGCCTCGCTCAGCACGTTCCAGCAGATGTGGATCAGCAAGGAGGAGTACAACGAGTCTGGGCCAGCCATTGTGCGCAAGTGCTTCTAGAATCCCCACAACAAGATGAAACTGCCACTGTGAGGTGTGCTGGGGTGTTGATGGTTGTTGTTTTACTTGTGTAGTAAGGGAGCAAGAAGCCCGAATACTTTAGAAATTCTTTTTCTTGTTATTATTACTTTTGAAGCAATAAAGAGTGTTGGACTAAGGCAAACAAAGGGCCTCTAACTCCGCCTGTAGTTGATGATTTGGTTAGCGTCGATACTTCGGAGATACTTACACTCCATCCGATAAGCCTGGCCAGCTCTCTGTTGTGCTGTGAGCTCGAGAAGGAAGAATGAGGACATACCGGCAACCATCGTCGCAATTCCCAAGCCAGCATACATCTCTCACATTATCACTAGAATGAAAGTCCATACCCCCTTAAAGAGTGTCAGAGGCAATAAATTGTACAGTGTGAATGACAGTTCGCTCCAGAAAAGCTACTCCTGACGCCCACTTCTTCTCTGTTGATCAATAGTCTGGGTACATTTAGTCCAACCTGCAAAAGTTACTTTCTGGGGGGAAAGCAGCCAGTACTTTGTTGATGAGACCACCAAATGGTTGCACAGAAAGACTTGTTCCAATGATAATCAATAAATCACACTTTGGTTATTGTCATTGTTGGGATAGAGAGGCTGTTTATACTTCAGGGAAATCTGAGGCGGCATTTGTGAAGAAGCTTTTTGGCAAAGATTCACCAAAGAACACAATATCTGATTTTAAAAACAATCTGTTTGGTTTGCATTCAAAATCAACAGTGGAAAATAACCTGGTTTTACAACGCCATCACACTTTGTGCATTTGGGAATCTTATCAGCAAAGATGGCTTCTGCATGAAATCACCATCCAAAGTGGAATGTTATGGAATACCTTTCACCCATTCTGTATCATGCTCAGCACCGCATCCAATACAATGAGAAGTGACAAATGAGCCATGAGCAAAAATAAGTTTCTCTCTGGGGATGCCTATTTAACAGTAAAAAAGAAGACCAATAAACAGGCTAAACTCACCAGCAGAAATTTCTAATGTGTCAATATTTTGAGTGAAATTCCTTAGCAAAACTTTTTTTTCACATAGAAGCCGTATGAAGTGGTGGGTAAGTGTTGGTTTGAATTTGCTTGGATACATCTCCTTTGCTAGTGCAAAAAATGGGGCAGGGTTTTGTCTAAAATACCTAGAGGAATTCAGTAGCATCAAGGTGTTATTGGAGGGAACGAGAACCTTATGTCGAAAATTGCTTGAGGGTCGGGGAGATTGTACTTCTGTAGGTTGGAGTAAAGTCCACTACCGGGTGTCCTGAAATCTGGAATGCCAGCAGCCACACTTATACCAGCACCACTATCCACAAACAATTAATCAAGTTACTCCCCCCATTTTAAACATATTTGTAGGAAGCTGTTGTAGTGGATTCTATCATATTATTTTGGGAGATGGTGAATCCCCATTTCCATTCCACATGTCATAACGAAGTGCGCTGCAGGGGGGGCACGAAGTCGCCAACACAATACGCCTATTTCACAGACATGCCTCATGACAATGATTTTCTTGCACTTGCCGCTGGCAATCGCCTCGGCAACTCCTTCCAATGACGGCGACCCCAAAACACCCACTCCCTTGGTCAAACTCGGCGAGGCACCTGACGCAGACGCCGAGGCTGATGAGGAGTGTGTCGGCGTCGCGGTGGCCGTGGCCCCGGGCGATGATGTCAACCACGTCCACGCGCCAACAAACGCGTCGTACAGCCACGTCCACACTCCAGACATCGTCTATTTGGTACGCACAAGTTGTGGTGGTGCAAAAGGCGTTGGAACAAAAATCAAATTTTTGGAAAAAAAAGCCGAAGATTTCTCACAAAATGTGGTACAGGATGTTGGATACACAAGTGACCAGGAAGGCAACACCAAAAACGAGTAAACAGCATGGTGCTATCACCCTCCTGTCTCGCCATGGAGAGTGGTGAATGATGTCTGATTGTTGCTCTTCTTCATCACTGTACTGCTGCGTTTGGGGAAATAGCACAAGGTTGAGGTAGAGGATGGGTGGAAGTATGTAGCATATGGTGGATGACCCCACAGCACCCATTAAGCCGAATGCCACATCGAGCTCTTTGCAAACGATGGCTAATGTGCACGAGCTCACAAGTAAGGTTCCCTGGGAAAGATGAATTAGTGCTTGTGATAATACTTGAGGAAACTCCACACAATGATGGTCCGCCTCTTGTTTTGAGGGTGCCAGTCTGGAAGTTTGTGGTTGATGAGGTTTGTAATAAGTTGTGCTGTTGGATAGAACAGCATTGGGATTGAACATATAACTGATACTAAGAACAACCACTGGCAAAATACAACAGTGATCGAGATATTATCTGAAGTTATATGAATAGGTTGAATGTTAGCGGTGGGCGATACAGTTTGTAAGGAAGTCCACATGGGTATTATCTCCAAACGTACAGTATACAAGAGTAATAAGGGCAACAAAAATAATGAGGGATAGAGTCTGGGTTATCCACGCAACTGCATTTGCTCTGATTTTTTGGTGTGGAGCCCCAAGCTCACTGTAAACTGTGAAGAACTACAAGAAGTAATTGGGCAAATTGGTTCAAAGGAAATTTAATAACCTCATTAATTGTAATATATTATGCTGTGGAAGTCACATTTTCATGAAAGTCGAAGGAAAAGGCCATCAATGGTAATGCAAACAGGCTCTTAGAATGCCATGCGAATAAATGAAGATCCGGATGAACAGTGGCAGAGTTGTATTTAAATATAACAAGGAAAAAAGTGTATCCAAGAGATACAGCAACCACAACACTTTTTTTTTTGGGTTAAAATGAGATGCCTCAGGTGTTTGGAGTGTCGAGGAAACCTGGCAATCATCAGTGTCTCCAATCTTTCAACAAAAGCAAATGGTGATAGGAGTAACACTACCAGAGTAATACATATGAATCTGGGAATATACATGGGAAATATTGCTTGCAACATGTAGGGCATTATTTCTCCTGTAAGGCATGAGTGGAGTTGCACAAACAATTGGTGTACATACGTCACAAACCTGTAAGAACGAGCAAGTATGTCACAACGCCAAAGCAATGAACTGCCACAGCCAGGGTGACTAGAAAACTAAATCTTGGAATTGCCTGGGCATTCCTCAGTACACTTTGCGTGAAGGTAATATCAAACAAACCTCATTTCCCACCTCAGTAATTGATAATGGGGTTTTAGAAGGTGATTTCGATTTTCGTTTAGCTTCCACTACAAACGCACATGCCCCCAGAAGATGAAGTCCATACAATGATACTCCATAAAATAGTGTTAGACATCTGTAATTTTTTTTTTGTTTTTTAAAAAAAATCGTTAAACCAGCAAAACAAAGAAACGGAAGAAGAAAAAAAAAACTAACGCGTAAGTAGGTAGCAGTCCCAGCATAGTGGCGCAGTACGGCAATGACACAAAGCTGCCCCCCATGTTGTTGTTGATCATATTGATCACGCTCGACGCCACGCTCGCCCTGTCGTCTCGCGCCGCGCCACCAGGAGGCCCCGCGGCCACAGAGCACGACGCCGGCGTCGCGATCGTGGGCGAGACCGATGCTTCCACTTCGAAGGGCGACGTGGGCGGAAGCGATGAGGAAGAGGAAGAGGAAGAGGAAGAAGATGACGCGGCGGTTGCAGATCCGGCCGTGTCGAAGGCAACGTCGACGGTGGTCGCGACGGAAGACGCGTCGGCGTCGATGCCGGTGCCGTGCATGTCTACGTGGCAGGTCTGTGGTTGTGATTTGATGCCCACTTGTCTGTGGCTCAGTTCGCCCATCAATTACCCTGTTGTTACTTAACAGAAAAACCCGGATCTGGTCCCCCTTGTGTTTGGGAAAAAAATGTTGTGTGGCACTGGAAGACATTAAATCCAGTACATCCAGCAGGTTTGAGCACAGTGCACAGTGTACAGTAACAAAGCCGTGAGGAAATTGTGGGAGGCTTTCTGTGTGTGCTGATGGGCAGAGCAAACAGTCCACCTTTCACCAGGGATATGCAGGAACCACAATGACACCACACTCCTTCATTGTCCTAATGGCACACTCCACAGCTGTTTCCCCCTCGCGGAAAACGTCGTGGTGTGGGCCTGCGCGTATCTCGTAGTTATCACGCCTGGCACCACACAGTGACAGGTCCACAACGACCTCCAGCCTCTGCCCTGAGAACATCTCCTGGAGGTCACATGCAGACACCCTCACGCAACTGGTAAGTGTGCATCCACCAACAACCACTCGCGCAACTGGCCTTGGCTTGGTTTTTCCTTTCGCTGTTGTTGTTGTCACTGCTGCTGCTGTTGGGGGTTCTGTCCGTGGATGTGAACTTGTTGGTTGGGTGGAATTATTGCTGTTGGCGGTAGATGATGATGGGGAGGTGTGTGTGGTAGTAGTAGTGGCAAGTGTTGATACTTTTCGGATGAATGCAACCATCCAATCATGGAATCCTCTTGCTTCAAAGACAGAATTGTTGGGTTTGAAGAAACAAGGTGCTTTCTCCAGGTAAGGTTCAATTTCAGGATCAAAATCAAGATCAAACCTGTTGATTGAGGAAAATTTTCAAATGCATGTGACAAGGCTGGATAGGAGTCTCATTGGCAAAAGTGGGTTTTATTACCGATTCCAAAAAGGGCATTTCGTGCAGATTAACTCTACATGCTTGCTTTGTAATTTTCCAGATGCCAGAAGAGTCTTGCATGCTGCAAACGCTCTTTTCAAAGGAGGGACCTGGTCGAAACCAAAACCAGCAGCCCAACCTCCTTTTTTTTTGCGGGAATGAGTTTGGTAGTTTCCTCACACTTTTGACATACCTACAGTGAATGCCTGCTGGCAGTCGATAAGTAGTAAGCACGTCGGCACCTCGTCCATAAAAATAAATAACACACAATTGTAAGAACGAGATCTGCTCATCTTTCCAAGAAAATTGTTAGGGACAACCACCACGGATCACAACGCTTCGCCAGACTCCAACGATGATGCCCCGAGGCCGGCAATGCCTCGAATACACGGAAGGCCCCTCGAGCCCCTGCTGCACCTCCCCTCGCCCAAGTTGGTTCGCCAGCACTTGTCCTACCTCTCCGGGCGGGACGGCAGCAGATTCATCGAGTCTCGGCTCCCTGACTCGGTGGCCCTGGCGGTCGCCTGCGCGTCGCACCCGCGGCTCGGCGCCAGGAGCCCAATGGGGGCGGTCCCCCCGTTCGTTCTTCTAGCCATAATTCAGATGGTGGCCTCGGCCCCGCGCGGATTTGGAGACGGCTGGCAGCACAGAAAGTACGCGACCGCCGAGGGGAGCTCCTGGTGGCGGCCCCGCCCGGTCTTCTTCTGCGGGATGCACCGAGGCACGGCCCTGGGGATCCCATCGTGGGACTGGAACGACTCTGTGCTTCTCGACGCCTACCCAAAGTGCACGACCAAGTGGTGCGGCGGCAAAGTGGCGGGCGGAGCCGTGAGCGTGAGCGTGGCGGCGGGGAGGTACTGCGCTACGGTGGACAGAGAGACCGGGATGCTGCGGGTGTTCGACTTTGAGAGGGGCAGGCAGTCGTGCGCCATGCCGGCGGCTGCGTCGAGCGTGTGCGGGCTGGACTGCGAGGGCAAGTCGACGGTCCTGACGATGGGAGAGCAGGGCTGCATTGGCCAGTGGAGAATAAAGGGGTCCACGCCGGCCCGGCGGTCGAGGCACGACGGCACGCTATTCCCGAGGATGATAGGGGTTGGGTCCAACTACCACCACTACAGGGCCATGTGCAACGCTCTGAAACCAAATGGCATATTGATAACATCAGGTACGCGTACCTATTTTGCGGAAGTGGAGCAAAACCTGGTATCCACCGGCTTTACTACCCCAACCACTGTAAAGGTGAAGAAGGGACTGGTTCTACGAATGCGGCAGCAGTTCCAGTACGGCACAGACTACATGCACCCAGTATGCATTGCGGTTAGCGGCACTCCCCAAGAAACTACGCATACTTTCCTCACAGGCTACAACCGCGGCCAAGTTTGTCTCTGGGATACCGGCTGCACCACAAAACCTGTGTGGGAGTGCCGCTTCCCGGAAACCAGCACAATTCACTCCCTTTGCACTCCAGCCAAGTCACCCACCTTTGGCGTCTGCGCCGCGGAGTCATTCACCCTGCTGGACAGGCGCCTCAATGGGCCTTCTGCCAGAGTTCTTGAAATAGCACTCCCGGGATTCCAGGGAACCTCTATAACCACAGCACCTCCCCAGTGGCACATGAAAGCGGACTTTGTAGTTTCTCTTGCCCCGAGCACCGCCACACCAACGGCGCCCAATCCCCCTGGGGGTGTGATGATCCTCGACCTCCGAGCGTCCTCACCAGCCTACACCCTGGATATTGGGCCCACACACTCCCTGGCCCATCTCGGGTAGGGGTACCTTCCTTTATGAGTGTAATAAAATCCCCTAATTCTGCTGCCCAAGAAATTCCTGTATTTTGAAGTTCAAATCGGTTTCTGAGCCTCGGGAGCTGGAGGAAGGGTGTGGTAGAAAAATGACTTATGGCTGAAAAAAAAAGTCGTTCTGGAGTCTTCTTTCAGATTCACCAGCGCGCTCCTTTTTTACCCGCTTCTGAGATCGGATCGGTTTGATTTGCAACGGAACAGAAAACCGCCTGAAGGTCAAAGATGTCGGCGGCTGTACAACCACAAGAAGTGCAGGCAATCGTTATTGACAACGGCACAGGAACGTGTCAGGCCGGATACGCAGGCGACGACGGTCCCCGTGCTGTTTTCCCTGTGTGTGCCGCTTCCTGCCCATACTTCTGTTGTAACACCGTTTGCACACAGGCCATCGTTGGTCGACCCATTAATTCGGTAGACACGGAGCTGTATGTTGGGTGCTCGGCATTCTCCAAACGAAACTGCCTGAAGCTAAACTACCCAATCGAGCACGGCATAGTAACCAGCTGGGACCACATGGAGAAGGTATTACACTGTGCCCTCTGCACCGAGCTTCGTGTTGCACCAGAGGAGCACCCAGTCCTGGTCACTGAGGCACCCCTCAACCCCAAGGCCAACCGCGAGAAGATGACCCAGGTCATGTTCGAGAAATTCAACGTACCTGCATTTTTCGTTGCCCTTCCGGCGCCTCTGTCTCTCTACTCCACATGCAGAACCACTGGAGTCGTGGTGCTCACCGGCGATGGCGTAACCTGTAGCGCCTCGATTGAAGAGGGGGCCGTGGTCACCAGCAGCACTTTTAGGCAGGACTTGGCCGGCCGCGACCTCACTGACCACATGCTGAACATGCTCTATGGCCGCGGCGTCCTGGCCGTAACCAACTCGCAGCTCGAGGTTGGACGTGACATCAAGGAGAAGCACGCCTACGTGGCCCTGGACTTTGACGCCGAGATGAGCGCAGAACCGTCGTCACTTGAGCGGAGCTATGAGCTTCCTGATGGGACTGTCATCACTGTTGGCAACGAGAGGTTCAGGTGTCCGGAGGCACTGTTCAAGCCCTCAATCCTTGGCAGGCATGAGGTTGGCATACACGAGATCTGCTACAACTCAATCGCTGCGTGTAATGTTGATCTCAGGCAGCGTGCATACTCCAACATCGTTTTGACCGGTGGCACATCCTTGCTCCCAGGGATCGTTAAGAGGATGCATAAGGAGATTACAACCCT
>JAHLWZ010000199.1:22858-78025 GCA_020536535.1 Pelomyxa schiedti | reverse complement strand
ATGTTGAAACAAGTGGCAGAAATAAAATCAATTGCGACACAGTCTTTACGCAAGCCCTTCGAACTTACCTCAACATTACATACAAAAATGGACCACCAGCTCAACCACAACAAAAATGTTCTCTGATGTGAGGACCTTGCACAAATAAATACACAAACCCTCATTTCAAAGTCCTGACAACACTTTTTTTGGTTGAGCTGGGGAGTATGAGATATTTGAAAAGGATGAACCTGTACAAAAAGTTCATTTACGATCCTACACTTCAGTAAAACAATGCAAAAAAAAGTTTGTCTTAAATGCTCTGTGTTGTCATTTCCACCAAGCGAGCTGAGGAGTCCTCTCCAACTTCTACAGGAACAGATTCTGAGGTTGTTGGTGTTTGTGTGGTGTCATCTGGTTTGTTATGTGGCTTCTCAACAGTCTCTCTTCTATGAACTTGTTCAGCAAGCTGTGGCCACTTCGTGAAGAGAACTATAAGAACAACGGAAGTACACATTCCCAGAAGTGCAACCTTTTGTAGGGTCAAAGAGCAAGAGGCGCAACTGAAACATACACAATCCCCAATGTCCTTATTGGATGGATCCCAAGGCTGCACAAGCGGAATTCTTCGTGGCTGTGGCCGTCAAAAGTATGGAGCATGCATAAACTTGGTATCGTTTTACGTTGTTGGCATTCCCAGAAGTGCAACCTTTTGTAGGGTCAAAGAGCAAGAGGCGCAACTGAAACATACACAATCCCCAATCCAGAGTCCCCACAATCCCATGTGGGCCGCAAAAGCCAAGGACGCAGCCAAGGGAATGCCAACAACGTAAAACGATACCAAGTTTATGCATGCTCCATACTTTTGACGGCCACAGCCACGAAGAATTCCGCTTGTGCAGCCTTGGGTTCCATCCAATAAGGACATTGGGGCACATAAAAGCAGGAGGTCTGCAACCTGCGTGGGTATTGGTCTCTTACCTGATAAGCTTCTGATACCATTTTGATGACCTCCTCATCGTTTGTGTAAATTCTTGCCCAGACATTATGAGATCCCAAAAGTACACCCGCTTGAACGAGTGCGGCTAAAACGGTTATTGTCATCGTAAGACGGGAAACCATCCTTGAAAAAAAGGTATAAGAGGAATGGTAGGTACATAGCATACTTGGCACGAATTGGATTGTTTCCTCCAAGGTAATTACCCACACGGGCACCTCCAACAATGCTCATTCCCAGAGGAATCTATCGGTACTCATTACCTCTCAAGAGTAGTAATTATGAACAACCATAAAGACAATTGAAAATGTGTTCATAATAACCATATTTGAAGCGAGTTCTACAGTTCCGATCAGCCCTGTTATTAATGAAGACAGGGTAAGACATCTGATTCTGAAGAAAGGAATACAACCGGAAAGTATGGCTAACAGCTCAAATGCCCACCACTCGGAACAGAGCATGAAAACTCCTGGCAATCCAAGGGAAAGGAATTCTTTCCAATTTTTCACACATTCACGGGAAAGACCTCCCCATGTCCTTGTAATGGTTTCAAAGAAAATAGATACAAGTTGGCTCACTTCAGATGCAATTTCCTTATGAAGATAAAAGGAATTATCATTGAAGGCATGGCCCAATACACAAGTGTCAGGGAGGCTGCAGAGCCTAGAGACTAGACTTAAGCAAAAAGGGTAAAATGAACAATTCTACATGATACCTGGCAAACCGAGTCCCAGGTATATGACAAAAAACCAGTTCAGTAGTGCAAGAAGAACAACTGATACTCCGGAAACAAGCTACGGAATAAATGAAAAAAAAATTCAAACAGTAACGGGATGGTACCATCATAGGAAAGACAATGCCTTGAGCTTGCAGGGTTCTCTTTATTGATTCATACAAAAAATATGGAAATAACGAGGGGATTAATATTTGGACATATTGTGACGCCATTTCAGAAATCTCTGGGTCCTGTCATATAATTTTTTTTTTTTTAAAAAAAAAAGAAAAAAAAAACATAGGAAGAATTACTTGTTGCATAAGTAGCAATAGATATTTCGAAATACCCCAAAGACCCGCTATGGGGATGCAACAAATCCATGCAATCAAAACAGCTTGGAATAAGAATAAGGGCAAGAATAACAGAAGTATTGCTAGCCTCTTTGGAGGATATCCCCAACTTTTTTGAAATTTCCAGCTCCATACGCCTGTGACCTGCACAGAAAAGTACGGTCATAATTTGGAAGTCCCCGAGGGAAAAAGAGAACAAACGCGAGGGTATCAATAGCGCTCAATAGCCCTATCCCGAAACTATATCCTGTTACATTTGCTATCATTATCGCCAAGGAGGCTGCAGCTGTTGGAGAGCATTAAAAAAAAAAAGTAGAAGTGAAGGGAGAATTACCCATTTCTGTTTTACTATCCTCTTTGATCCTCCCAATAAATATGAGGTTCACAACAGTCAAAATCATCTGCAAGGCGTACCCCAAGCACACAGGCCACGCCATCTTCCACACTGCGCCAAGTTCACTACTCACTCCGCGCGTCCACGAACACCCAAACATGAAAAGACACACTGAGTCCCAACATCCACATGAAGAGCAATGGCAACAAGTAAGGTTCTTCCCACAGCCACAAGAATAATCAGAATTCAAGTCAGAAGCAACTGCAGCTGAACTATCACCGTTCGTTGAACCAATTGTCAATGAGACGGATTGAGCTTGGGTGTCGCGCACAGAGCCAGGATCCAAAGACTCAAGAACTGCACTCGACGTCGACGGAGACGTGATGATTGCTGCCATTTCCACGCATTTCTCTCCTCCCTCCTCTTTTGAACAAATTATGGGTTCAGTTGGCGCCACGGTGAGTTGTGTTGTCACATCACCACAAGCACCTGAGGAGGAAGTAGATACTGAGTCTGCTGTTGCGTGGTTTTGTTGTCCCTCCCCGTGGGTGTTTGTTGCTGTGTCGGCAATCAAATTTTGTTCAGAGGTCTGAATGTTTTGCTGAGGGGGTGAGGACTCAGTGTCCATCTAAAACACAATTGAACCAAGAGTGGTGTGGTCGTGGTGCTGTGCAGAAAGAAAGTGTGGGTGTGGCACTCTCCGTAAAAATTGTGGAAAAAAAGCCCTAATTACGAATCTGGACACCTCAATTTGGCTAGAATGTACATGTGTTGATTGGTGCCCCACAACAATGAGTGTATCACCTTGTATCACCAAGCACGCTGTTTACAGCTCCGCTTCTGGTATCGGCCTTGGTAGATACTTCTTTGGCATGAAGGTAACTATCAGTGTATATATTGAACAACCTACAACGAGGAGTAACCCGACACCCATCATAATTCCAGCAGCCATCAAAAACCACAGACCAGAGGGTTTCCCGTTGTTCATGTATATCAAGTCATCCGTGCTCACCCAGCAGTCCCAGGTATCGTCGACTTCCAACCCGGCCAAAGGACTGCTGCACCCACTTGGACCACACAGTTCTTCAGGAATTCCACACTCCGGGTAGTCCACAGACACAACCGGCCTGGAGATAATAATTTCCTGTGCCTGTATCTGGCTGCCAGTGATCTGTGTTTCGGCCAAGTTAGAATGCAATGAACCGTTAAGAAATACGCACGGTGCCGACTGCACACGAGCACTGGTATGCACAGCACCCTGAATCACTGTGGCCATCACACCTAGACGTAATATACTGAGAAGCCACCTGCGCATTGTAGACCATGCACTTCTCTTTCACCAGTGTATTGGCTTCTATTATATGCGGGACGCTCATCCAAAGAAACAGAGCAGTGCTCAAGATAAAACCAGTTATAAATGTGGAAGTGACTGCCCAATTTTTTTGGCGTGCGCACTCATCCAACTCCGAGCAACACTTTTTGCTTCTCATTTCCGTTCAGTCCTGCTACGGTTTTTTATCCACCGCAGTCTCCGACTACTTATTTGATTTGGTAGTGATGATAGCGATGTGGGAAGAAACGTCGAGGCTGTCTCCGGGCTCCGTGATTTCCACAGAATCAAGGAACCCTCTAGATACTTAAAACCGCTGATTCTGGCTTTTCCGATTTGAAACGAACGTCGAGATGCAGCAGGTGCACGCCTTTGTCGTAGAACAAGTGATCAACAAGTGGGTGATCGTTCCCAGAGATTTGAACACAATTGTTGTCCTCAGACGCGTGTGTTCTTTTTGGAAAGGTTGTGGAACTTGGTTTGTGAATGCTTATTTTATTGATAGAGGTGGTGGACAGAGAAGATGTTTGGAAGAATTTTTGTGAATATCTTGGTTGGGTTTTTCCATTGGTATTGCCTCATGTGAGTGCCCCAGAAGGCAGGAAATGGAAAGAGAGTGTGTGGGGTTTTTTTTGGCACTCTCTGTTTGGTTTTTGACTAAGTTACCACGTTAACGTGCAGGAAGAGAGGATTTCTATACCACGCGTTCAGCTTTGGCAATTTCCATTGGCAGAGGTATTTTCTTCATATCTTTTCGAAATCTAAATACACCACCCAGTAAACACCACCTATGTTCCAGACTCTAGAAGGGTGTTTTATAGCCTTTTCAAGCATTGTTATATCAACAACGCTCCAGTTTTGAGTGTCAACCTGCACAAGAGCAAGAGGTTTAATTACTACATGTTCCCATACTGTTCTTTCAGCCTCGGTCTGGGTTGTTTTGTTAAACCTTTGTTGACTCCAGCATCTCTTGGTCATAATGAGCCCTTCAAATTGGTCAAGTCTGTGGTTATACGCAGCCCGTGAGTAAGAGAAAAAGCTACTATTTACATAACAACACACTAAGATATTTTGACTTAACCTATACTGGAACGGGAATCGCGGCCAATAGTAGCGGTAGTATAATACCAGAAAGTATTGACTGGTTACTTTCCTACTCCCTCGTTGCTTTCCTCACATAAGATTGCACAGGGACGGAGTATCCGGCGTAGTCTGTGCATGTGGTGCCTCTAATTGGCTGGCTGTATATCATCACCACCATGATCACTCACATGAAAGTGGCGACGCAGCAGAATTTCGTTGCAGTGTATGCTCGATATACCTGATGCTGGATTCCCAGATGGTTGTGTGATGTTCAACTTTTTCTTTCATTAGTGGTTATGCTCTAGCAAAGAAAGCGGAAGATTTTTTTGGAAGTAGAAGCACAAGTGCTATTGCAACTCTTTTTTTCTCATAGAGCTAAATGGTAAATACAGTTGCCTAATTGCAATGAGGTGCGTGGACCATGGCTGTGTGCGTGACTGTTATGTGGTGTGGAAGGCCATAACAGTCCAGGAGGGTGAGTTCCAAGATAATTTGTGGTTCTGGATGTTGTACAACAACCTGAAGTTTGGAATGGGATACCCAAGCCATCTGCACAACAAGAATATGCTTTTGGTTCGAGCTTGGTATTAATACAGGTAAAAGAACTGAGAAGGAGTGCGCTGTGTATGTGAAAGGCGGAACTCTGTAAATAGTCAGGGAACCTTCCCCCTTGGTGGGAGATACCGCATTTCATAAGATAAAAAGGAGACTGGTCTAACGTCTTGGATTCCTTTCCAGGGCACCAAAAATGCAGCTGCATCCCACGCTTGTGGATGATTTCCCCGAGCTAATCCTGTATCTCCATTTCTTACAATAATAAGGGCAATTCAAGGGACAATAAATTGGAACGAACAAGTATTCAAAAGGAACGCGAGTTGTTCCGATCTAATGAAAGTCAACCATCTAAAAGGAAAAGCCAACATACCTCACTCGGTTGTATAAGTCCATATAACCCAAGCTTCTCAATTCTGCGTGTCCCAACATCACTTGAGCCGAGAAGAAAGTTGTTTGTTATATCCACAAAAGAAAGCCAAGGCCTAAAATGCTCATCAATCAGTGAAGCTGAGTACCATTGAGCATACCATATTCCACCGTCATGATAATTACCCTCACCAGGGTCACCCCAGCCTTGAATATATCTATACATATAAGTGAACAGCAAAGCTACGTTGCAATATAGACATACGGATAAGTTTCTCTGACTCCGTAACTTCCCTCACTGTTGAGAAGGTAATTCGTAATAGAGAGCTTTTTTTCCATCTCCATTCCTTGATAAAGAAAAACACCAACACTTTGGTCCATAAGCATGTAGGTTTGATTCCAGCCCTTTGCGTTTGTTGGTTTTGGTTAAAGTCAGAGGCTTACTTCAGACGGGTACCAGACATCTCGGAAAATACCAGACTGTGAGTCCCAAAGCCCTCCATCTTCAATAGGAGAAAAGATTGTAGCTTTGGAGGACTGAAGCATGGAGAGGTACTGTGTTGCACCCTCACTGTCTCCCAATATACAAGCGGAACTGTACATGACTTCAAGTGTTGTCAACCATAAGAGTTCAAAGTGTGGTGCATAAAGCCGACCAGATACCTGCTTGTGTGAATACAGACGACAAAATGGAGAGAAACCTGTGAAACATCTTTCCAATCAGCCCAGAAAGATGCCTGTGCCGGAATGCCAGAACTCATCAAGTCGCGGCTCACCAAGTACTCAACTGAGATAAATGGTTACATCTTCTGGCAGCTTGAGAATTTTACTAGTACCAGCTTTTTTCATTGCAGAGTAGCTCTCAGAAAGTAACGTAGTGTCATTCCACCATGAGTAATGACGCCAAACCCGAAGGATGAAATATTCTGTGATATCTACAAGTGTTTACTGTAGATTCCAACCCCAAGTACTCACCAATGTCATCTTCCCTGTTTATATATGGTAAGATGCAGGTCGGAATTTTTCCTGAATCCAGTTGAGCTGCAATGGTTTCCTGGATCATGGCAACATCAAAATCAGGCCAAAAAACCTATACAAGCATTACAATAGGCTTTTCAAACAGAGTAATACTAAGTGCATCCAAGTGGTCCAAAATGAATCTCTCTGATTTAACTCGACATACCCCATTGTGATGACTTCCTTTGTCCATATTCCTTTTGTAAGAACAACACCGGCTTCCAGATACCAATGTAAATACTCATCCAGTGTTGTATTTCCAGTGGATGGTATCAAGGAGATGAAGTCTGTCCACTCACACCGTAAATTGTATAAGGAGGAAACAAGGTAATCTGCCATTTTTTCTTTGTCTTGGAGATATTTAGGATGAAATGATAGTGAATGCTTTCCAAGTTATACCTGGGAAAGCTGAAGTGTAGTAGCCAGTGAATTCATGGTACCCAATAATGAAGCTTACAGAAACAGAGGCCGTTGGAGGAATAGTAGAATAACACTCGACTGTGCGTTCTTTCCCATCTAGAGAGTCCTTACAGGAATTTGACATTCCAACAGTCTGGAAAAAGAATTGAAAAGAAGAAGGGTAGCAAAGTACATACAGCAATGAAAAAATTTTCCAATTCGCTCAGCTTTAAGGAAACCAATTGGTACACCAATCGAATATCTTTAGCTTCTAATGCAGAATTCGTTATGTCAAGGTCAATGACTGCCGTAGGTAAGAACGGGACAAAGTCTTCTGCTTGGGACTGAATGGCAATTGGAGCCCAAGCGGATATGTGCCATGTGAGATCAGGAAATCTGCTATCTGTTGAAATTGCCTGCGAGGTTGTGGGTGCCGAATTAGAGAGGTAAGAAGCGAGCAAGTCACCGTACCTCGTACTTTGGCCACACTCTGGTCTTTTCAGTTTTCTCTAAATCGTAGTCACTGACGAGGGTGCCAGAACTTAAGCCAACAGACAGAGAGCCCTGTGCCACTTCAGTTAAAAAATCTCCCCACTTTGAGGGGTTGATTTGAAAACTTTAAAGCGTGAGATGTCAAAGAGGAAAAAAAAACTCAAGCACTGAACACCTGGAGAACATTTGACCATCTGGCGACACTGCCGCCATCACCCCAAAATTTCCAACGGAGTACCCATCAACGGAGGAAGTTGGAAAATCGCCTTGCACTCTACGTTTTTTTTTACATTGCGGGCGCTTTATTGTATTGGTGCAATTGTCATGGAAGCCCCCGCACGTACTTTTCCGTGTTGACAAGTAACGACAATAACACAATCAACCCTATCATCAGAGTCTACTTGGAAAGTTCGTCGGTTTAACAGACGTTACGAGAAAGAAAAGAATTCACGAATTCATTCAAAAAAATTTTTTGCTTGTTGTTTAGGTTCACATCAAGTTTGTGCCATCCAAAATTACAGAGTCCGGCTGTGTGGCTGCCACAATGGTCTTGTTCTCAATGATAGAGACCTCGTAGATGGCGTTGAGCTGGCCGTACAACCCGGTGGTGTATTGATTTGGCAGCCACTCCCAAGTAAGTCCATAGTCATATGACTTGTAGTACTGCAGCCCGCGGTCTGACCAAGAGTTCTCGGAAGCACAGGCATAGGCGTAGACGACACCACCAGAGAGGCACTGTATTGATCGGATGTATGTGAGAGAAGAATACACTGTGGTAGTAGCCACTTGAGTCCAAGAATCGCCGTAGTCTGTGGACCTGAATATCTTCTGGTTTACTGGGAAGTTAACCCTTCCGTTGGTGTCTGTAGTAGTAGCTACATTAGGACCCGGGCATGGATAGCTGAAGCTTGTAGTGCTTAGTACCGTTACGGTAGTGTTGGGCCTGACATCAAATGAGGAGTCTCCCATGGTGTAGATAGCAACAGTGGATCCCGTTGTAAGCCCGTGAGCGGACCTAGTTGTGACCGTAGCCACGTTGCTGGTCCTGGCCCTTGTAGCGGTAGAAATAGCACTCTTGCCCTGCGCGTAGGTTCCGGCCAGATAAATGCCGTTGCCGCAGTCGTCCAGCCCCGAGAATATCGACTCCCCGCCGAGCCTCTTGATCCAAGTGGAGCCCCCGTCGCTGGATACGAAAACGCCAGTGGTCTCGCCCACGTCGTTGAAGGCGCCGCCGTACAGAACGGAGCCGTCTTTGGTGAGGACCATCTTCCTGGCGCCGGCGGTAAGGCCGGTGGACGCGAACTGGTGCCACGTGGCGCCGTCGTCGAGGCTCTCGATTATGTGCTTGCCGGCCCGCGAGCTCCTGAGGCAGCATATCCACCTGCCGTTGCCCATGTGGATGGGCGAGTACACCGACTGCGGGTCGACGCCGCCGGCCAGGGTCTTGATGCCCGCCGAGTCGACCACCACGGCCCAGGTCTCGCCCCAGTCGGCGGACCGGATGATGCAGGTGTTGCCGGTGTCCCCGGTGCCGCTGACGACGACGCCGTCGTGGCTGCCGAACCAGTAGGTGTGGGCGCCGGTGTACCCGGTGATCTCGCCGACGCTGTACCAGCTGCCTGGGACGCCGTACTCGGTGGACCGGAACACGCGGTTCCCGACGGTGGAGGAGCGCTTCCCGGCGACCACGATGCCGTCGCCCAGGTATCTGATTGCGGAGAAGGCGTCCGAGAGCTCCTCGCCTTGGTATGCGGTCACCCAGTCGATGTTGTCATCGGCCTGCTGCTGGCGTTTGGGCTTGTGGGCCAATGCAACGGCGACCATGGCAAACAACAATAGAACGAGCCTGTTCATGGTGTGGGAGAGAGAGGCAGGAACCAAACGCCCGGTGGACGGTTTGTTAATTTAAATTATGCTTTATCTTGAAAGGTGTTCCCACCTTTAAAACCGCTGGAACATTTATTTTTCTTGTAAAGGGAACTGCTTGTTGCGGTTCGCAGCCGACCGCGTGCGGCCTCCAATGTTTGGGGAACGCCAATCACCCCATTGCACCTATTTTCGGGGTATTTGATCTGCACAACCGCACCAATTGAGGTTCACTGCACGCTACAGAACTTTCCGTGCACCTTGTGGATTGTCACAGATGGGGCAGATCCAGGCACGCGTGGTTAATTCCCCAATGCTGGGCACCTTGGAAAACAAACTCAGTGAGTCCGTTGTTGCGTGTTTTTTCAGCTGTCAACCTTTCTTAAAAACAAAAGTTTTTGGAGGTTAGAGAAGCAGATGGCAGTACCGTGGACTGGTATAAGAGTTGTTGTGTTTGTGGGAGCGTGTGGTTTTTTCATTACAAGCACTGTACTCGTTTGCTATGGGGGAGCTATGTGGGCAGAAAGCACTGACAGGTCACTTTTTTTTTTCGTTTTTGTTTTTGTTTTGCTATTTGCTCTCTGGGTATTGTTGGAAACGTTTACAAAGGTGCGGAACCTCTTGTTATGTGAGTTCGGGGAATATTTCTTATCAACTGAGCACTATATGTTGTAATGACGAGGAGTGTTCTGATCCATACCCTTGTTGTTACTTCCAATGCACATGTAATATAACAGCATATGTCAGGCTCTTTTTATTACTACTAATTTTTACACCTACAACCAGTTCTCTAGGTTGATAATTGCACATCCCCCAAAGGCCTGAATGGGACTGGCACCACGACTGTGACCACAACTTATGGTCACACAAGTTCTACTGAATACCAAACCTGTGGAATTCCGCTGGATTGGTGTGACTACCCTTACATGTGTAGCAGTGAGATCGAGGATACCGATTTGGTTCCTGGCGATTCCTGGGACTGCTGGGTTGACTCTGAAGACTCTGACATTATTCTTTATTTCTGGGACCAAGAATCCAGAATGACTGTGGTGACCCTGGTTGGCATTGGATTCTTCTGTGCTTTTATTCTTGCACTCACCACTGTGATACTTATAACCTGCTGTGTTGATGGTTACTGGACCAAACTCAGGGGTTGGAAAACTGTACCAGAGGAGCTTCCCCTGTCACCTCTGGGATCATCAACCCCAGATGGTTATACCCTCTCCTGAGAATGGTGAAGTCACAATAACGGCTGCGGTTTGTACTAACAAAACGACGATTCCTTCCCACTGTACTTTGGTTTTAAAAGTTACCTAAGTTCAGACCACAGCAACAACATTCTCTTTTTCAACTTCGCAATTATACGAAGTAACAGTTACTGCAGCCCTGGGGGTGACGTTTTTCCAATTAAAACACCGAACATCCACCAAACTGAAGCAGCACGATCCAACCCATCCGTGTAATTGGTTGTTTCCTCATACCATATGCAGGAATCGAGTAACATCTGGAGCAAATGTGGCAGACCGAACAAACAAAATAAAAGAAACCAACAATAACGAAACAAAAACGGCTGGCCTGGGTGCGCTTTGGTTTGGTGGTTGTGGTGGCCGTGGTCGTCGAAATCTCCACAGCCAACTATCAGCGTTGCTGGTTGTCGTGGTCGTCGTTGTGGTGCTGGTCGCGCTGTGGCCCCGAAGTTGTTTGGGAAGGCGCGTGCGGGACGCCCGCCACGAGGGAATTGTGGGAAACGGCAATGGTGGGTCGGGGGGTACAACGAAAACGACAACGACGACGGCCACCACCACGACTAAGAGCACGGTACAGCAGGATTATGGGAGGACAGAGGAGAGCAGGAATAGGAGTAATGTGAGTGCAGGGGCAGCAACACTTCCACAATTGACAATGACTTGGTTTGATTGGGCACCTTGCTACCTCCTGCAGGAGATGTTGGATGACTTGTATACTGGTGCAGTTGTTACAATGGTTCTCTCTATCTTTTTTTTTTCTTCTTCTTCTTCTTCTTCTCTTCTTTTGTTCCCCTTCCCTTCATTTCTAATTACTGTGAAGGAATGTCCCCCAGTTGGCTCTGTATGCAACATTATATTTACTTTTATTTTTTTACTTGGTGTAACGATGGCGTAACAACTAGTGGTATTCAAGTATCGTGTCTGATGGGTGGGCTGTTGGGGGTGGGCCTGACCTAGCACTGTATGATAGTCAGTGGGTAGGAGATGTGGTCACTAATGGCTATATCTTGGATGTACTGGTTCCCGCTTTCCCATGTTGCATGCTCATGTGCTCGCACAGGTAACTGAATTTGTGGAACCCGAAAAGGAAAATTATTACAAATTGGATTATTATGCCCGATTTCAGAGTAACAGTTATTACGGTACAGTAGCTTTATGTGTAAGTTGCCTTCTTTTAAAAAGCAACAGGCTTTGGCTTTAATGGAGATTGTGGTGCTTTGATTTATCGAAAAGATTTGTTTGAACAGCATGGGTTTGCAGTCCCAGAGTCATGGTGAGAAACCAAGACAGTTCAATGAATTTTAAGAACCACCTAGGGATGAAATATATTTTCTAGCTCACCAGTTTCACACAAATCCCTCTTGGGGGGCACCAGTTGGCTTCATTGCCGCATGGTGTCATGATGCAGTAATTTGTTATGATCAATTTGCTTGTAACTGGAACCAAATATCCTGGGCATTTGGTGGTCTGTGTCCCGCCATCCCCCCCTCTTTTTTCCTTAAAAAAAAAACAGGGGACCTCTGGGATGAAAGTACCTACAAGATAAAGGGTGTTCTGGATAGTCCCCAAAACGTTAATGCGACTTTGTATGTGCGCAAATTGATGTCTACCTGTAATGTCACTGGCTATCCATGTGAATCTGCCCAGCTGGGCGACGTTGTGGATGTATGTACTGCTTTTTTTTCTTGGCCATCTTAATCTTTTTCAGCTCCTTTGTAGTGGTGCTGCAGTGATGGGAACTGTTTGGGTCTCTCGTCGTCGCATTAAGTTTGTCCTGACTGCTAAACAGATCAACTTCGGACCATCTTTCCTAGATTCCCTGTCCTGCCTTCATTCATCTAATTTGTCTTATGCTGCCCTTCCAATTGGCTTTGACGTTTCTCTTGGGGGACAGGTTGGATCTCTTCCACGAGTCAACATGTCCTCACAGGTGGTAAATAGGGACTTGGTGTCCATTCAAAGTCTCCCAACCTAGAAGCAGCAGTGGACCTATTCACGTGGCTTCTGTCAAAGCCTGTACAAGAAGAGTGGGCTTCACGAGGTGGTTTTTCTACAAGAAAGGTCACAATTGTATTCCCCAAAAAAATTACTCAAGTCTTTAGGATATTATCATGAGTTCTTCTTTTCAAAGCCTCAAGCCCTACAATAGTATATATAGCTTGGTATTTCCTTTCACAAAAGATTTCTGGAGGTTCTGCCCTCCTGTCCTTCTGCTATCCTCATTAAAATAGGCTACCTGAGTATGTTGATCTTCTGGCGCCCCATATGGAGGAGATAGGTAAGGCGGCTTCTGGCTACAGTGATATTCTGACAGCATTGGTAACTGCTGCTGATCTGGAACAAAAAATCATCGATGAACATTATCCTTGTGGCCCCGTGGCTTGCAAGCACAACACATGTATGCGTTTACCAGTGTTCATTCCTTTTTCCTAAATGCGTTTGTAGACTTAGCTATTGGTTTGACTGTAGCACTCTTCCTCTTTTCCATGCTTATTCTTATGGTCACAATTCTACTTGGAGTAAAATATATCCGGCACTCCCGAGTACAATTCCTTTATGCTGCTTGGACAATTCCCAACTCTTTTAAAGAAGATACATGAAATGTCGGAGACAGCTCTCAATGCATGGAAAATTGACCCAAAGGAACTGACGATCTCGAAACAGATTGGTGTTGGATCGTTTGGAGCAGTCTATAAGTACGCTCCTTATATACCACACAAAAATAATATTTTTTAGAGGTGAGTGGCGTGGAACAGAGGTGGCCATAAAACAAATACAAGCTCAAGCTGTGCAACACAAGTTAGATGAGTTTGAACGGGAAGTTGAAATCTTACGGTAAAACTGTACTTGTTTTAAAAGGTGTTTAACCTAAGTATAGACTACTACGGCATCCCCAAGTATCAGCATAGTCATTTTTATTCCATTTGATTAACTTCCTAAGGTTGTACTGTTTATGGCGTTTGGTGTTGATCAAGATTATTTGTATATTGTCACTGGTACCTCTGTTCTTCCTACTTAGTGTCTTTAACTCTTACAATACTCAGAGTACATGTCAGAGGGTTCCCTTGCAGATATTCTTATGGATAGGGGAAAATTCCTTTCCCTCACAAACAAGCTCGCCATTGCAAAGGATGTGGCAAAAGGAGTCAACTTTTTGCACACATTTGATCCTGTTATTATACACTGCGATCTAAAGCCTGGAAATCTACTGGTTTGCACACTAAATTAACATTCGTTGCTGACACTGAAACAACAGATTGATGACAAACTCAACTGTAAAGTAAGTTTACTTCTCTCTTTTCTAGAAATTTTTTATTTCTTCTAGGTTGCTGATTTCGGGATGTCCATATTTGTTGCTGGCTCAAAAAGAGTACTAAGTTCTGTGCAGTGGGCTGCCCCTGAGGTGCTTAACAAAGCACCCTACACAACCAAATCGGATGTGTACTCCTATGGTATATTGTTATGGGAGGTTGTTCCTTGATTTGATAAATTTAGAATGTAACACTTTTTGTAGATTTTCACTCGAGAGCCCTTGTATGAAAATTTAAACCCTTTTACAGTGATACACAAAGTGACTCTTGAAAATTTAAGGTACCCTTTTCCACCCTGGGATGTCCACTCACTGTTTTCGGCAGACCGACTATTCCACCATCTGTTGTAGAACCAGTGGGGAAGCTTATGCAAGCATGCTGGAATTCTCTTCCAGAGTATCATTCTTTCACCTCATCTCCAGGGACTTACCTTACCAAAAAGAATGAGACCCAGCTTCGCCCAAATTTTAAAGGAATGGGAAAACTTGGATTCGCAACTCAACCAATTCATTGTAATTAATAATTAGTTACAAGCTGACATTCACTTCTTTTTAGGAAGTTGAACAAAGTTTCACTAATGCTGAAGCACCAACCGGCAATGTAGCTCTGGTCTTTACGGGTAAGTGTGAAAAGAAGTTTGCTTCACTTAAACTTGTATTAGATATCAAGGGCTCAACAAGCCTGTGGGAATGGGAGGCTAATATAATGTTGCTCCCCTTTGAAATTACCTTGTTTTAAAACAAATTCCACAGGAAGCGTGCACTTGCACTGCACAACAATATCATCAGAAAAATATACAGAGAAAACAATGGTTATGAAGCTAAAACTGAAGGCGATGCGTTTATGTTGACCTTTAAAAATCCACTGAAAGCTCTTCGCTTTTGTGTGGAGGCGCAAATCGCCTTATTGAATGGTTTTCTTTCACTTCATTTGGTTTCTTCAACTAATCACCATTAGCTCCTTGGGATGCAGCTTTACTTGAAAACCCGTTGTGTGCCCCGCAACTAATTGGTACGGAACTACCCCCAACTTTCTTCTGTTCAATGTTTTTAGATGGTAAACTTGGCTTCTGTGGATTACAAGTTCGTATGGGATGTCACTATGGGCATCCAGATGTCGACTTGGACCCAATGTCAAGTATGCTTGTCTTTTATCCCCCTTCTCCTGACTGTGATTCAGAAAGAATGGATTACTTCGGGCCTACCGTGAATAAAGCCTCCAGAATATCTTCCTGTGCCCAGGTATTATTTTTATTACCTGTGCAATCCTCATCTCATAAGGGAGGACAAATCACTCTGAGTGAAGACATGCAAAAGATATGTCTTGAAATGAGTAAAGCAGAGAAATCAGAGCAGCACAAGGAACTTGCTGACTTGGGTGATTTCAGGAATTATGGAATATTCAATTTGCGGGGTTTTTCTAACTCCGAGACACTTTATCAAGTTTTATTCTATCCCCCTTACTCCACTACACTTATATCAATATAGTTTGTCCCTCTTGGTCTCAACTGCAGAGAATTCGATTCAACTGGATTTTATAACTCCACTTTTCTTTGCCAAACGAGTTCCCAGAGTGCGGTTATACCAGGGGAATCCTCGGGATGGCAAGTCGAATGGAGTGAAATTGAGTTGTTGCATGTTATTGGCAAGGGCAACTTTGGAGAGGTGTGGTATGCTAAGTGGCGAGGACAAACTGTTGCTGTCAAATGCCTACTAAATCAGCGGGAAGGTGACTCTGAAAGTGAAAGGCACAACCAACTAAAGGAAATCGCTTTAATGAGGTTAGTCTCTACCACTTCACTGGCCGTAGTAACTTTTCCCATTTAGTGAATTGCGGCACCCTAAGTATTTCCCATTACTTTTATTGTCTGCAACTTACACTAGTAGTATAATTCTCTTTATGGGTGCTTGCATTAAACCACCAAATATGTGTATCATTACTGAGTTTATGGAACTTGGCAGTTTAAGGGTACTGTAAACCAAACAGTTTCACAAATCTAATAAAATAAAAGGGCATACTGGATAAAGGAGAAAAACTCTCATGGAATCAAATTAAGCTTTGCATTGGTTCTATTGCACAAGGGATGTTATTCCTTCACACAGGAAAACCAGCTATTGTCCATAGAGACCTCAAATGCGCAAATGTATTGGTATGAAGGCTCTTCCCTGCAACAAGCAGAGAAGTAAGAAACTAAATACAAGCCTAACAACAAAAAAGGTTAACAAAAAATGGGATATCAAGGTAAAAAAAAACCTCTACCACTCACTTGTCACACCCTCTGTTTCCAATAGATTTGCGATTTTGGTCTCAGTAGATTTAAAAGTGTAAACAAAACTATGACAGTTTGTGGGACCGGTAAATGGAAGCCGCTTTTTTCTCTTTTTCTGATTCTCTTTTAGTTTGTTGGGCCGCACCAGAAGTATTAGCCGAGTCAATGTACACCGAAAAAGCTGACACCTATTCGTTTGCAATAGTAATGTATCTGAGCATTCTATTCAGGTACCAATCGCTTACCTGTTTGTACACCCTTTCGTTTCTTTGATTTAGGTGGGAAATTATGACCGGCAAAGTCCCATTTGAGCAGCGGACCGATGCCGAACTGATTCCAGATATAATTAGAGGGCTAAGACCGCCAATACCAGACAACACATCTCGTGTGTCCTTCTCCATTCCGCTCGTGCCCCAATGACATTAACCTCTGAACAAACCACCAACCAACAGAATCCTATGTGAAATATATACAACTGATGGAGGTGTGCTGGAATGGTGACCCCACAGCAAGACCAGCCTTTGAGGAGATAGTTGCCCACGCTCACAATTTGTAATTAACACACACCACAAAACCCTTGTTGTATTACCAACTGTACACATATTGATTGTGTAAAGAAACATGTCTTCTGTCCATCCGTTTTTTCCGCAAAACAAACACATGTGGGGAACCGTAGGCTGCTCTTCACTTCCAACCCTCGAAATGGGCCCAACAATTTTCTATTTCTTGTGGAAAGACCAAAGGAAAACTAAGGAAATCTCCTTTGCATCTCTTCAAGAACTTCGTGAGAATCTTCCCAAATAACTGTGCCAGCACATTTAAGCCAAGTTCGTAGGTCCACCAGATTCCCCAATTAAATACAAAGCATCAAAAAGCACAAACCAAAGAGACAAGACCGCAATAACAACAAAAAATGGCAACAACAACAGGCAAAGCACCGGCAGTTGGCATCGATCTTGGCACCACTTATTCCTGTGTCGGCGTGTGGCAGAACGACCGAGTTGAGATCATTGCGAATGACCAAGGCAACCGCGTCACGCCGTCGTACGTCGCATTCACCGACCAAGAGAGGCTCATTGGCGACGCGGCGAAGAACCAGATCGCGATGAACGTGGAGAACACCGTGTTTGACGCCAAGCGGCTCATCGGGCGCCGTTTCAGCGACCCCTCTGTGCAGTCTGACATGAAGCACTGGCCGTTCAAGGTGCTCAACAAGGGCGACAAGCCCATGATCCAGGTGGCGTATCGCGGCGACTCGAAGACTTTCACCCCTGAGGAAATCTCGTCAATGGTGCTCACAAAGATGAAGGAGATTGCTGAATCCTACTTGGGCAAGCCAGTCAAGGACGCTGTTATAACGTAAGTCTCTTTTTTGTTGCAGTTGTGAGAGACAGATTTGACTAATAACAATTTTACAGATGCCCTGCATATTTCAACGACTCTCAGCGGCAGGCCACTAAAGACGCCGGCACTATTGCTGGGCTCAACGTTCTCAGGATCATCAACGAACCCACGGCTGCTGCTATTGCGTATGGGCTGGACAAAAAGGGTGGTGAGAGGAACATCCTCATCTTCGACTTGGGCGGCGGCACGTTTGATGTGTCTCTGCTGGCCATTGAGGAGGGAGTCTTTGAAGTCAAGGCAACATCAGGTGACACCCATCTCGGTGGCGAGGACTTTGATAACAGGATGGTCGACTTCTTTGCCAAGGACTTCAAGAGGAGGTACAACAAGGACATGAGTGGCAATGCTCGAGCTCTGAGGAGGCTGCGAACTGCCTGCGAGCGTGCTAAGAGAACCCTTTCTTCGCAAGCCCAGGCGTCCATAGAGGTTGACCAGCTATTTGAGGGAGTTGACTATTACACGACGATCACAAGGGCTAAATTCGAGGAGTTGAACATCGACTTGTTCCGATCAACTCTGGATCCAGTTGAGAAAGTACTTCGCGACACACGCCTTGACAAGAGCTCAATCCATGATGTTGTTTTGGTGGGAGGATCAACTCGCATTCCGAAAGTGCAACAATTGCTACAAGACTTCTTCAACGGCAAAGAGCTCAACAAATCAGTCAACCCAGACGAAGCCGTTGCATATGGTGCTGCAGTCCAAGCTGCCATACTCACAGGCGCGGGCGGTGCAAAAGTGCAGGATCTTCTGTTGCTCGACGTGACACCCCTTACGCTGGGCATAGAGACTGCTGGTGGTGTTATGACATCGCTCATCCCAAGGAATACAACTGTACCAACCAAGAAGTCCCAGATCTTCTCTACCTATTCTGATAACCAACCTGGTGTGCTGATCCAAGTTTATGAAGGTGAGCGTGCAATGACAAGGCATTGCAACCTTCTGGGCAAGTTCGAGCTCTCTGGAATTCCACCGGCACCAAGGGGAGTGCCACAGATTGAAGTAACCTTCGATGTGGACGCGAATGGAATTCTCAATGTAACAGCTGAAGACAAAACCACTGGACGGAAGAACAACATCACTATCACAAATGATAAAGGCCGACTGTCAAAAGAGCAAATCGACTCCATGCTCCACGATGCCGAGAAATACAAGGCCGATGACGAGGAACAGAAAGGCCGCATTGATGCTAAGCATCACTTGGAGAGCTACGCCTACTCAGTGAAGAACTCTATCAAGGACGAAAAGATTGCCACCAAGATACCTGAAGACGATAAAGCTAAAGTATGTCTTGTTATTACTCGTTTCACTTGGAATAACCCTAACGACGTTTTCTGCAGCTCGAGGAAGCTTGCAAAGAAGCTATTGAATGGCTAGACAGCAATCAGCAGGCCACCAAGGAAGAGTATGACTCCCGCATGAAGCAGCTGGAGGACGTTGTGCAACCTATCATGGTCAAGCTGTACCAGTCAAGTGGAGCCGGCGGAATGCCCGGAGGGATGCCAGGAGGAATGCCCGGTGGAATGCCAGGAGGGTTCCCAGGAGGAGAGATGCCCAACTTTGGAGGAGCAGGACCCACCCCATCACCCAGAACAACACCTTCGTCGTCATCCAGTGGAGCAACCAAGACTGGTGGTCCCAAGATCGAGGAAGTCGACTGAGTATCCCACAACTCCTTTCCCATCAACACACAATCAGCCGTGTAAGCTGTTTGGGTGTCACATGTATTTAACAGAACAACTCATCTTTTCTCCTAACGACTGTCGCGGCATTTGTTTACTCATCAGAGAACAAGTTCCAGTTGAAGAAGGCAGTAGTACAACAGCACATCGCAAATGCCGCAGTCATCAGAGTTAAAACACCGCAAACGTTGGTAAATAGTGGGGCAAACAGCTTTTAGATTGCTTCCATTGTAGGAACGTCCTCTGCCATCTTTTCCATGTTTGCTTCCTGTTCTCATGCTGGCTTTATGTAAGCCATCAAGAAGTTCATACACGCCTGCATTGTCATTCAGAACTCTAAGGCAAAAGTTCTTGAAGCTATCAAGATGGAGCAATATTTCTGTAAGTACATTGCCTGCAAGAGCAACCTGTTGTTTTTTCTTTGGCGTTGCAAATAAAGGTGAAGGAGCCGTCGTCTCACAAGGCAACAGGGGGAAAAAAATAATGGCCCCGCTCAGAATCGAACTGAGATCAAGAGAGCCAAAATCTCCCATACTAACCATTATACTACGGAGCCTGAACATCTTGGTGTCTCTGGAACACAGAGTTGGTTCTGCTGCCATGCTTTTTTCCAGGAAAGAAAAAATTGATGGACTCACACTTTTTTGGGCTCGCAAGAAGTCGGGGGTGTGTTTGTTGTATTGTAATTCCACCGCTGTTTCAGTGTTCCACTTCGCCCCGAACGGTGTCTTTTCTCTCAGATGTACACACTCAGATTCAATTGTCCGTAGTTGCGAGTATTAGAAAAAGGCAACAAAAACCAAAGGAGGGAGAAGAAAAAGGAAGAAAGAAGCAGGTGCGGTAAACTTACCTCGCTCGTTATCGTCGACATGCAGGGGAACAAAACGAGCAGCTCCCTCTCCACCTCCTCCACGCACCAAGCTCCGTCGTGCGAAACCGACATGGAGCGCGAGTTGTCGGGTCTCCCGCCAGACATCCAGGCTCTGCTCAGGGCCGCACCGTTCGGCCGAGACGCCCGCGGTGCTCCCCTCGCCACCCAGCCAAAGAGGCCAAGGAGGGGCACCCGCGCGCACCAATCATCATCATCATCATCAGCATCAGCCATCACCGCCGCCTCAACGACAACGACCACCTCCGCCGCGTCGGGTTCATCGTCATCATCATCATCAACTCCTGACCCAGCCAACAACACCCCCGCTGCTGCTGCTTCGTCAGCATCATCCTCATCCTCTTGTGCCACATCCACAACCACATCCACAGCAAGCGCTTCTTTGGGGTCTCCTTCCCCGTCTGCTCCCCCCCGCTCGTCCTCGTCCTCATCGTCGCCGAGACAACAACTATCCACCAAAACCCGCTCCTCTTCCTCTTCTTCTTCCTCTTCCTCGTCCTCCTCATCCACAGTCATCACCTCTTCCACCCCAAGTGCAGTGACAAAGAGCCAGCGCAAGCCCACCGTGAAGCAGCCAAATCCCCCAAAACCCAAAAAGGGGAAAGTATCTGCAGAGGCAGAGCCACGCAAACCACTTGTTGCTGTTGTTGACGGTCTCACTCCAACCATCAGCACAATCACACCTGCTGTTGCTCTTGCTGAAGGTGCACGAGTCGCTGAAACGGTAACGGAAACAAATGTGCCGAGCGTCACCTCCTCTTCTTCAACACAGTCAGAGGATCCAGTTGGAACTCAAGAAAGCCTCACCAACAACGCCGAACATAAATCCGGGATTCCTGACACCAAAACAGCAGCCTCAGCCGATAATAATGGTGCAGAGACAAGAATGACTTCCGCTTCCACAGGAGTGGCAACGCTGGTGGGGCACGTCACAACAACCGCCACCACCACCAAGGTTCCTTCTGGAAACTTCCAAGTGACAAGCTCCGTGGAAACGCACATTGAGGGAATTTACTTGAGAGAGCAGATGCTGAACCTCCTTGTGGGAACTCTTCCCAGGTGCGGAAGTGCATCTGCCCTGCGATTTCTGACGCCCTCGTTGTTATATTCCGTCTTCATTTGGGCAAGGGCAACCGAGAAGAGGCTGGTCATCGTGCTCCGCACCAGCACCGGTCAAGGAACTCCTGAAGATCGAGCACTGAAGCTCGGACTCTGGCAGGATGCGGGTGTCATATCCTCGGAATTGGAAGTCAATCCCGTGTGGCGTTCTCCTGAAGAGCCCTGGTTGGTCACCTTCGCTGGAGAGGATCACTACGTCGTTCACCAGAAGAATGGCCCGGGAACCCCTTCCATTTTCAAGCTTCGCAACGTGCAAAGACCGGGTGACTCGAGGGTCTTGCTGGTGATCCCCACCCCTCCCCCTCGAGTATTTCACTGCAAGACAAACAGCCACTGGGTCCTTTATCACTATGGAACTGGACCAGAATTTTACGTTGCGCCTGCTCTGCTTCCAACACCACAAATTGGAAGTGCCTCTTTCTTGTCCTCCCTGTTGAAAATTCAACAAGAAGAACTGGGCCTGTCGGAAGGGCACGTGATTTCCTTGGTTGCTCTGAGCAAGAGGGAGCCCCACCTGGCGCTCCTCGTTTCCCGTAAGGCGAACGCCGATGGCACGCAGGCTGAGTATCACATAATATTCTGGAACATCAAGAAGTCTGTGGAGAGCAAGCGATTCCACGAGATCGAGAGGTGGTCGGTGACTGGGATGCAAGTCCGGGAAGGTGAGACTATTTCGAAGGCGTTTGTGATCAGGTCTGGTTCCTCTGATGATGACTGCAACTGCAACCTGGGCGACGACGCAGTCGTGGTTGCCAAATCATCGATGGGGAGAGTACACGTCATCAAGAGGAAGAATCCATCAGCACCTCACCTCGTCCAAAGTGCCGCGTCTGAGGTCAGGAACTTGTTCCCAATTGGGAACGGAACCAAGTTCTGTGTCACATATGACGGAAGATATGAGTTACGAGACGCGAACACACCAGAGGACGTGCTGATGACTGTCGACACCACAGGGTTCATGTCGGTGCAATGGGAGACAAACACTGGCCTCATGTTGGCCCTGTCGGAAAAGAAGAAGAAGGTGGTGGGGGACCACACAGTGAGTGCCGACAAAAACAAAAACAAAGACTCGGACACCATCCAGCACATCGACGTGAGGAACGTGGAGGACAACAGATCACTCTTCAGGGTGACCCTGATACAACGTTGGTACGCCGACACCGGCTTCTTCCAGTGTTTTTCGTTCAGTTCCCCTCACAGCAACAACACCCCATAACCCCATAAGCCAAACAAAAAGTACTTTGGAAATTCTTTCTTTCAAAAACCTGGACCCATAAGTCTTGGCAGCCCAGAATTTCCCTTCCAAAAAACCCGGAGAAAACAAGCAAAACACGTACAAAACACTCCTTTCCAAGACATGATCACATTCAATTGATTAAATCTCAAGCGAGCAGGGGGCGAAAGTAGCTCTCCTTGAACCGAAAACCACCCACACAAGGGAAAGAATAACCAAAGGACACCTTGTGCGTGATGGAATAGGCGAATGGGATTCGATGCGCTCTAGTCCCTGACCTTGACTGATGCCTAGGAGGCCATAGGGTCCACCCGGAGTAGGTCAATGTCAGCTCGTCTGAAAAGCCTTGGTGAGCAAGAGTGGTAAGGATCTCCCAAAAGAATTTGAAGGGAGTGAACCCCAGCAACATTTTTTTTCCCATTTTCTTATCCTGGTTGGTAGAGGGTCTTGCTGGAGTGAACAAGCCTCCCCCTCGAGTATTTCACTGTGGGATAAACAGCCACAGGCTCTGTTATTACTGTGGGGGTGAACCAGAATTTTACATTGAGACTGCCCTGCTTCCCCCCACACCACCACAAATCGGAATGCCTCCTCCTTGTCCTCCCTATTGAAAGTTAAACAAGAAGAGCTGGGCCTGTTGGAAGGACACATAATTCCTTTGGTCGCTCTGAGCAATAGGGAGCAGAACGCGCTCCTCGTTTCCTGTAAGATGAAGCCGACTATCTCACCGACAGAGCATCAAATAATATTCGGGACTGGGAGGTGAGACCATTTTGAGGGCAAGATTGGACAACAGCAACAACCACTCGGACACCATCCAGCACATCGACGTGAGGAACGTGGAGGACAACAGACCACTCTTCAGACTGAAGTTGATACAACGTTGGTGCGCTGATACCTCCATCGTCAGGTGTTTCTCTTTCTTTTCAAGAACAAAACCTCGACCCATAAGTCTGCACGGAGCGAAATTTCGGTCGAAAACATCGGAGAACGGCACCACGAAAATTACGCAAAAACACTCATTTCCAAGGCGTAATCACATTTCATTGATTAAATTAATCTCAAGCGAGCAGGGGGCGAAAGTAGCTCTCCTTGAACCGAAAACCACCCACACAGGGGAAAGAATAACCAAAGGATACCTTGTGCGTGATGGAATAGGCGAATGGGATTCGATGCGCTCTAGTCCCTGACGTTGTCCGATGCCTAGGAGGTCAGAAGGCCCACCCGGAGTAGGTCAACGTCGGCTCGGGCGAGAGCCTTGGTCTGGAAGAGTGGTAAGGATCTCCCAAAAGAACTTGAAGGGGGTGAACATCAGTTGAAATATTCTTTTTTTTCCCTGCCATCCATCCACTCGATTTGTCGAGTATTGAACACTGTGGGCAGGCAGACGACATGCTTCTCTTTCTTGGCAGTTGCCAGCAAAGTTGACACTGGCACACTCACTCACCCATTTGAAAATAAAAATCAATGTTTTTTTTTCTTTTTTTCAAAAAATCAGATTTTACAAGACAAGACAGACGACTCTTCTTGGGCTGGTGGTCAAGGATTGGATGTGTAGACCCTGACCAAATTGTCCCAGGAGGATGTGAAGAGTGTGTCACCAGAGGGACTCAGAGACACACATGTAAGCCTGTTGGTGGCACTTGTATCTCGCCATGCCAATCTGCCGGTCAGGACTGACCACCCTATCAGCTCCCCGGAGTCACAGGTTGAAAACAGACTGTGCCCGCTCGCTGAGAACGCAACGCTGGTGGTTCCGCACAACACAGATTCGTGTTTGAAAGCCGCCGCGGCGCGTGTCGAACGCCGGTCATACACACGGCAAATCGATTCATCTGTGCATTTTGTGTGTGTGTGTGTGATTGTGTGTGTGTGTGTGTGTGGATGGAGAGTTAGTTGACGGCGACGACGACGATGGTTACGAACGTGCAGAGGGGTAGAGGGGGAGAGGGGGAGAGGGGGAGAGGAGGAGGGGAGGAATTCAGCCACACAAACAACCTCCAGCGGATGCGTATAATGTTCCATTCCCGGAAACGCACACGGAATTGATGTCACAATCTGCGTCGGACCACGTGATGACCGGATTTGGGTCCCGTATGTCATAAATTCGCGTTCTGGTATCACATGCTCCACTCACGAATTCATTTTGGTTGCTGGGGCTAACGGCCACCGTCATCACGTCACCCTGTGTGTGGAATGGTGTGTGTTTTTAGACTGGCCACACAGTCATTTTTCGGGTTCTGTTCTTACATTTGCACCTGTGTATTTATTTAGTGATTCCGGTTCCCGTTTCCACATCCCACAAAATGCAACTTATGTCTCTCCGGAGCTGCTTAAAAGTCTCTCTGTGGTTTTCATAAATCGCACTGGCAGAGAGACATATCCATTGTGCCCAGGAAATTCTTTGCACGGGGTACTGCTTGCTGTCTTCCAGTCATACAAACTGACCGTGTCTAAAGCAATACACAGTTTGTCCATGGAAGTACTTACTATCAAGCCCACCAACACGGGAGACTGGGACTATGGGTATGAGCTGGATTTTATGCCATGGACTCCATGCTAAGAATGCCTGTGGCTGAGGGGTGTTGGCGTTCCCATGATGATCAGATAGAGCTGAAGAACCAGGAACCTGGATTTGGAGATCTTCTTCTAACTGGAATAATATGATAACTGTGATGCCAGTGATTAGATACGCGACATTATATCACACTTTCTTACGCACTTTTGGATTCCACAGATTCGATGTCTGGTTGGACTTGGGGCTTCTATCTATCCTTCTTGACACAACGACATTGCAGGTCCTCGGGCTTTGATGGTCATTGCTGCCTTGTTAAGGCGGTAGCTATGGAAGGTTTGGATCTTCAAAAAGCTGTTGTATTGTTAGTTACGGCACTCTCACCCTCCAGTTTTACTTGATGAGCTTGTTAGTATCTACACAGCCATTATAATATCTGTCAGAGGTGCTTGCTTTTAGAGAAATCATTCCACAACAATGTAAACAGTGGAAATACAAATTAGCTTATTAAGCTCAGCTGTTTGTAAGAGAGATATGGCCTGATAATTGGTATGCCAGAGTTATGTCCTTTACAATTCCTTTGTGAGAAGGTGAACATGGTATCACTCAGGTTGATTTCGGGCATAGCAGCGTGCCAGGCTCAACAAAAGGTTCTGTTTAATGCGTTTTGAGGGATGCATCCAAAATAATCCACTGTTTGACGAGAACTACACCTCAACTGATAATTGGCATCCCCACTGTAACACCTGGTGTTGGTGTGCAGTGAATAAGATAGCAAGTATTCCGGGACACTAGTTAGTACAACGCAACAAAGGAACAACATGATAGATGAAACAGACCACGTATAGACACCCACCAAGTATTGTTTCCAAAAAAGAGGCCATGTAACTTGAACTTCAAAGGCGATATTTCAAAGGTCAAGAACCTACGCTGCTTCCACACCAAAAGACGGAGTTATCTTCCAAGAGCCACCAACAACATCGACACACGCGGGCGACGTAAATCTCACACGCACAACCCACAAGTAACACCCACGACTGCGAGCAAAAACGAACCGACACGCTGTGTCACTCAGTCTCCAGCACAGAAGTTGTGAAAAAAAAACACAGAAAAAGAAAAGAAGAAGAAAAGCTCCGCCTTTTCAAGTTTGTGGCTCTACACCACATGGAGTGGTGGCTGGGTGGAAACCGATTTTTTGAGAACGGGTCCCTCTGTGATCAAACCCCCCCCATGTTTTTCCAAGTTTTCTACGACACACCACGCGCGTCGGCGAAAATGCAGAGCGGCAATGCATCGGCGAACGCGGCAAGCGCGACGACCCACGAATCCCGCAGCACCGTCACCACCTCTACGTTCTCGGCAACGACCGCGACCGCCACGACTACCGCGACGGCGACGGCAACCACTCCCCTGCGGCCGAGGGTGTCGCGGGCCGAGCTGAAGCCGCAGACGGCGACGCTCGTGGCGTCGTCCCTCGGCGCGCAGTCGACCCTCGGCAGCAGCAGCAGCGACGACGACGCCGGCGACGGGGCAGGCGACGATGGCGAGGCGATCTCGTTTGGCGACGACGAGGGCTACGTCCTGTCCGTCGAGCCCGAGCCCGAGGACCACGGCCACCAGGGCAACGGCGACGACGACGGCAAAGCACAAGCACCCGGAAAAGCCAACGCGGCGGTGTCTCCGCATAGGCAGCAGCGGGAGCAGCACCCATCATCTTCGTTTGCCTCGCCGGCTTTCTCTTTTTCTGCGGATTCCCTTCGTGCTTCTCACGATGGATCGGCTTCAGCTTCAGCTTCGGCTGCGACCCCCAGCTCGACGCCGGCTTCGGATTTGACTTTGGCAAAGGGTGGGGATGGATCTCATTCGAGACCGCGGGTGGCAGGCAAGTCTATGGTGCTAGGCTCACCTCTTGGCGACGGAGGGACCCCTGGAGGGGAGATTGAGATTGAGGGGGAAGCACGTGGCGTTGCTTTGGTAAAGAAAGGCGTTGCGAGGTGGATAGGGGTCCAGACTGGGATACCTGTTT
This sequence comes from Pelomyxa schiedti, assembly GCA_020536535.1. Taxonomy (NCBI): domain Eukaryota; phylum Evosea; order Pelobiontida; family Pelomyxidae; genus Pelomyxa; species Pelomyxa schiedti. Next base: position 50,846 of record JAHLWZ010000199.1, on the reverse strand, counting down.
CTGTGAAAACGCTTGAAAGAGACTTGAGTGATGGAGTGTGTTTCCTTCCAGGCTTTCTTTCTCTTCCTCACTCTACCGTTTTTTTTTTTTTTCCCCTTATCTCCCCTGGTTAATGTGTTTTGCCAACTTTTTAATTTAAACAGAGTATACTGTGTAAACTTGCCAACAAAATCAAAGAAAATTCTGTCTTGGAAATTAAACCAGTGGAGGATGAAACAGAAAGAACCATAAATTCGCTTGCCAATTCCCAAGCTTTTCTTGATGCATGCAAGGAAGTCGGTTTGTAAAGACTTGATACATAAATTTCACCTGACGACGACCCAAGGTCTACTGCCTTCAGACCTCTTTTTACCACACGAACTTGTTTTAAGCAAAAACATTCCTAGAATCGTTGGGTGCTTGTCCAAACTAGGACATATCATAGGCGCAAATGCTTTCTTTCCTGAGTACAATGACACTGAAGAGGATTTGTTGGGTGATGAAGCAATGAAAAATACGGCAAATCACATGCTTTTTTTTTTTTTTTTTTTTTTTTTTTGACTCTAATTCCTGTTATAGACTCTGTCTTGTGGACATGACGAAAGTGAGATCATCAAGGTAAGTTCCCCAAATCTTGGCATTAATTTATTCTGTGCCACCAGAAATTAACTCGGGATTTCGAAGAACTCAAAGCCAGACTATCTGTGGCCCAAGTATGTGGCACATATGCATCAACTCTCCTGATGCAATGAATTAACCTCATCTGCACAGGCTGTTAGGGATCAGCAGCACCAGCAATATGAAAAGGAGACCGCGGAACTGAAGATTTCCCTGAACTCCACCACCCTCGCTCTCCAGAATGAAAAAACCCAAGCAGAACAACAGGAAGAGAGCCATAGAATGGAAAGAAGTAGACTTCACGCTGAGCTAGCAAAACTCAGAGGGGAAGTAGTCAATCATTTGACTGCAAGGAGTACAATAAAAGCTAGATTGGAAGAGTTGGAAGCGCAGTTACTAGAACAACAGCACATCTCTGACGAGGAAGGGTTGCAAAGAAAACTCATTTCCCAAGAGTTGAACTCTGCGAAGGCAACAGTTGACAAATTGACTAAAACAAACGATGAATATTCGCGAGAAAGAGAGCATCTGAGAGATCAAGTTTTTAAGCTAGAGGCAAGTTTCGCTCAAGCAAAAAGAGATTCAGAAAGTCATGTGTGCACCTGTGGGACAACAGAAAAAGACAAGCAATTGATTGTGGATCTGACAAGGAAATCCAAGGAAATCGAAGTTTGTCTTGGTACAAAATGTGCAGAATTAGAGGCAACCGAAAGAACACTAGAAACCACAAGAAGTGATTTTGAGCACCACAAGCAACAGGCAAGAGAACACGAGAGCAACCTTCAAGCCAAACTGGAGGTAATGTGTAAAGAAGTCGAACGGCAAAAACACCAGTCTGATGAAACCTCCAACTACTTTCCAGAACAAGCAAACATAGTATCACAATTAGCAGAACGCGAGCTCCAACTTCAACAGAAGACACAAGAACTTTGTGAGCAACAAATGCTGGTACAAACCTTGGAAAGCAGGATAAGGGAACTGGAAGTACATAGTGAATCTGGCTTTACGGGACTGTCAAAACAGTTGCAAGATGCAGTACGTGAGGTGTCAGCTCACGATGCTATTAGTAAGGAGCTGGTAAGACAAAAAGATGCCCTCGAGAGAGAGTTGGCTAAGCAGCGCGACGCCAACATGGACCTCATTCGGCAGAAGGAGATCGCAGAAAAGGCCGTACTCCAACAACGTGAGTTAGCTGATAGATTGTTAGCAAATCTCAGATATCAATGTGAGAAGGAATTAGCACAGAAAAAAGCCGAATTCGAAAAGGAGATTTTGAGAGAGAGGGAAACAATGAAAAAGGATACGGAGAAGCAAAAAGAGCTGGCTTTCAAGGAAATAACTGTGCAGAAGGAGACTGTCTCACAGAAAGTTCATGCACTCCAACTCCGTGAACAACAACTGAGAGATATTGAATCGAGAGCTGAATGTGCACAGAGAGAAGCTGACATTCAGAAGAAATCTCTACTCTTAAAACATCGTGAGCTTCTCGAGCAGTTGCAACGGTTATCAGTATCGAATGAGCAGTTAACAAAGCAACACCATGAGTTAACACAAAAAAACACTGCCCTCTCACGTCAAGTACAAGAACTACGGTCAGAGTTAGCTCAAACTTCTTCTACAGTCATGTTAGAAAAACAAATAATCGAATTGACTAAGCAGCTAGAGCTGACACAACAAGAATTGGTGAAAGAAAAAAAGATCTCCGCTAAATTGAGAAATGACTTGACTGTGTCTGTAACTACTATAACTCAACTCAAACAAGAAGTATCCTCCATTGTTTTAACCCAGAAGGTTTGTGAGATCTCACCAAGTGTCACTTTCCTCACTACATTTTTTTCCCTTACAGGAAGATTCTCTGCGAGAGGTAACATTGATTTTCATTTAGACCCTTTCTAATGATTCTCTTCTTCAGAACATTGACAATAAAAAAACATTGTATATCCTCCTTAGTATCATTTCTGCTTATTTCTTGTAGGGTTAGTTTGCGTAAAGATAACTCCTGTCTTCTCCATGAACTTCAGGAGACAAAAACTCAACTCCAGTGAGCCTCTATTCACCAAAGAGAACTTTCATATAACGTCAATTAGACAAGTTCAAATTCAAATAGATAACTGGAAGAACAAGTGTAATACTTTGTCCTCTGAGAGAGAGCGTGATCAAGTACTTCTCAAATAGTTGTTTGGTTATTCAATTCCCTCGTTTGAAGGAGATAATCAGGGTGCTGACGGAACGGGAAAAAACCTGGAAGTTATCCAATATGTCAATGACTGTCGATGGCAGTTCTCCCTTAACAGCTGTACTTCGTTCAACTTTGCACTTAATTTTTTAATCTCTTTGTATGGGAAAAGAGAAGAACACCAGAAGAGCACCATTCTTCTCGTCAGGATACACCTGCAACACTTGAGCCTGATGGGGATTCGTCTAGTGTTCAAGCAACACCCTTTGAGCCAACAAGTCTTGAAAACTTGAGTGAATCTAACACTCTCACGACAACTACCACCCACGTTATGCAAGTGCAATCTCACCCCCAGCCGTGCCCGTGCGCATTCAGGCACGTATCCTCCTGGTGGTTTGGTTCCTCCCACTCACATAAGCCCAAGTTACATAGCGAAGCTTAATAAATTGAGTGCACAGTTGGCCGAATTAGAAGCAAAGAACTACCAACTTGAAATGGATAGCCAACTATATTATAGGTAATCTACCTTTCAAAAGAAAATATGTTCCTCTTCGATAACCTTTATTCCAAGGCAAATGAAGGCAGCTGAGTTCGCATCTCAACTACCATCTCAGAAAGCAAAGCAATTAACAGAAAGTTCTCTTTACCGAAAGGTAGTTCAGACTCACCTCACCAACCAGGTTATAATTCCACTTTTTAGGTTGACAACCTCAGCCTACAAGTACAAAAACTCTCTGCGAAACTCAAAGAATCCGAAACGGAAAACGCATCACTCAAAACGGAAATAGCTAGTCGCCAGCTTCAACTCAATGAACTCACCAAACCAAGACCACACAAACCAGCCACACTCAGTAGCACACTGGGGCCAAACACACCACGCTCCTTCACCACCGGCATTGACGGTTTTGACAGCCGGCAAACACCCAGACAATCACCCACACCCAGGGGCACTGCGGCATTCCCTTCACCATCACATTCAACACCCCTATCCAGTGCTCTGTAGAAAACAACATTCCGACTGTAGTTTTTGCGTATCTTTTGGTTTTGGTGATGCCGTATTGGCAACAAGGAAAAGGAAGAAATGGATTTTGGACTGAATTGTCTTATTTTTCTACATGTGTGTTGCATTAAAAGGAAAAATCGCGAACTTCGCTTATGATATCCGCTGCTTTCTGTAGTGTGTCCAGTTTAGCTTTACACAGTTGTCTTTTCTGAGCAACTTGGGGTGATTCCTATACGGTTTTAGTCCAAAAAGAGACAGAGAAATAGAGATACCGCGAGGAGTTCGGAAAATTTCTCCGGTTTATACAACGCTCTTACAAGTTCGTTTTGTAGTGACTCCTTAGTGGAATTTACAAGGAAATGCATAATGGCCTTGGGTACTGTGTCCATAATATTTTTACGCACAAGATCGAAGTAGGATCTCAATAAGTACTCTATCGAACGAATTAAAGTTGTAAGAGAATGGTTGGGTGTTAACTGATGAGTTCGGCTTCGAATTTGTCCTTTTCTGTTACCTCACCAGGGAACAGTGAATTGGGCATCTGGTCAAATGCATGAAAATTAATTAAGGATTTGTGTAATAGGGAAAACGCACAGAAAACATTAAACCGTCTTGATGAACAACAGAATCAGTGCGTGTATCTTGGGCTGGTTGTTGTTGTGGTGGGGGACTGGAAGCTGTTGGTCCTCTCGAAGCTGCTTGTTGTAGTTGTTGCTGGTGCATTTTCTGTTTTGAATCCTGAAGCATATCTTGTGCGGCAACCTCATTTTGCTCCGGTCCCTGTATTAGTGAGTGTGAATGGGTGTGAAAGGAAAATGAAAGAATACCTTGTTGTGGCCGAACCATTGTCCCAAAAATGTTGTTTGTGGTGGTTGCTAAATGAAGTCGGAAAAAAAAACATAACTACGCAAGACATAAGAGCATACACGATTCTTTTTCGCCAGACAGTTATCGACGTGGGCATTGACTATAGAAGGTTCATCAGGTAATTGTTCATTGCAAATGGGGCACTGCTTTTGGGAAAAGAAGTTACAAGTTCTGTGGCATATACAATGGGAGGGGGTGACGAACTGGTACACTAGGCTTCACAGGACCCGCAGGTGTCGTCGAGGTCTTTGGTTTGGGTTTAGGGGGAAGAGGCTCAGGTCCACCAGGAGTTGGTGTGGCTGAAGAGGAAGTATTGGGCCGATGGGACTGTGCAAAGTTCTGAACTGATTGGGAAGCTTGTGCCGCATTCGTTTTAACTGTAGCTATTGCGCTATTAACGGTCGAGGTAGCAGTGGCCTGGGGTGTTAGTCAGTTACAGCAGAAAAGCCCAACAAGAGTTTACCTCCTCTTTTGCACTCATCTGTTGGGAAACAACTTGCATGGATTGGGCGAGAGCAAAATCGGGATGTGATGTGTTTAGGTATGCCAATTCAATCTTGTTACGAGGTAAGGTAATATTAGTGCTTAAAGTACACATACTTTAATCAGGTCAGATATCATAGTCTGAGCGGGGGTTTTGTTGGAAGAAAGTAATGCATTCACTACTTCAACAACAGCTTGTCTCAGAACAGGAAATCTTGCTAAATCCTGCTGAGGTTAAATTGAATTCAGCTCCAAGGAATTACTTTGGCTTCAAGTTGTGTCACAATACGTATTAATTCTTCATAAACGAGATCAGAACACTGTAACACCAATCAGTTCTGGGGCAAATATGAAATTATTAAATACCTCGATGCTTGGTGATTCCAGCTTTGAAACTTGTTGCTTCACAAGTAACTCAAATGATGACTCTGGAATGAAGAGTGACGCACGTGGGCCCTGAGGGTAAATTAACTTTACAAAAATAGGAGGGGATGTCAACTGTAGCATTTTTTATGACTGTCCTCAAATCATGGGGGGTGAGGTCTCTTAGTGGATCCATCCCATTCAAACAGTAGGAGTATATCTCATTGAAAATGTAACTGATTCGTGCACCACCAGTTCTGTTTTCAAAGTTAGGCAAAACAAAAAATCTACAGACAATTACAATTCAGTAAGGGAAATCTGCTGAGTTCCAATTGACTTTCCGTCGATGATAGCACAAAAATCATTAGAGAATTTCGTCAAAATTTGTAACAGAAGTGCTCCCTAGGAAGAGTAGGTTTCCAGACAGAAACATACAAAGCAGACACCTCTCCTCCGTTGCAAGAAATAAGGTCACCATACTGGGAGTATTCCGCTTTTGCATCTTTTGTTCAACAATTAACTTGGCAAGGTACAAGGCCGAAGGGAATACCAGCAAGAAGTTTATTCACTTTTACTTTAAGATCGGGAATTGTATCGCGAATGTGATTAAGAAGGATCTGGTAAAAAGTCAGGAAATGCTGAAAAAATTAAGTGGCATACTCGGTTGAGAGTAAATGATAAATGCTGGGTGCCAAGCCTTTTTGCTATGGATTTGTAGATGGGATGACTCGCAAAGAATTTCTTTTCATCCTCTGTTCAATTAGGGACAGAGGCACGAAAAATAGGTTTACCGAGAGCTTGTCTTATTGGTTTCCCTGCATTAATGTCTTCCTGGGATCTATTTATAATACCTATGTATCCCAGGCTAAGAGGTATTGATCTCCCAGTGAAACTAATAGTGATTTATAAAAGGAATAGACTGCTAAGTGGAACAATACATATCCATGGCATCAGTTCCTTTGTCCTATGTGAACTTAGGAAAAAAAGGTGGCTGAGGGGGATAAGTTACCATCAAATCTAGCTTAGTGATAACCCCGAGTGTCCTCACACCCTGAGGATCAACTAGTACATATTAGAATGGGCAACATCGCGAAGGAACATGCCCATTCTGGCCATCTGAAGAGCATCAGATGTGGCAGAGTCAACGTTGGCCGCCGTTACAGCTAAAATAATGCTATTTGGCTTCATAATGTACCTGAATATGATTAATGGAAAATTCTTACACAGCCACGCATACTCTGTGACCATGCGCTTCACTTGTTGCTCAATGTCAGTTGGTTGATCACCAACTGGTACCTAAAGTGTGTTGACAAAAATTTATTGCATTGAACGAGAAAGAAACCCTTGTAATGCCAGGAAGGTCAACAAGTGTAAGATTTACGACATGTGGTGAGGAAATTTTTAGTGTTATAGCCTTGGATGAAATGCCCTTATTCTTCCCTTTGTTTGAGGAGGGAAAAATGACGTTAAAAAGAGAACTTAAAAAAGTAAGTGGAAAACCTGTCATCCTATCAGTTTCGGCAACGATCTCATCTCTTATGTCATTAAAATTGGTGAAAAGTTGTCCAGGCCTATGGAGAAACTCGCCCCACTCCTCAGCATCACTTTGGACTGGGGGAGCGGGAATGTTGGAAGGTGTACTCTGGGGAGGAGCTGGAAGGTTAGCTGCGGGAGTTCTTGCTGCTGTAGACCTATTGGCTATAGCTTGTGCTGTGGGTTGTGGTTGTACTGCCGCGCCACCTCTTTGTAGTACCATAGGTTGCTTGGCAGGAGTTGCCGGGGCAGCATTGCCCAGCTGGGATTGCATAAGAGTGGGTGTTTGCATTTGCATCTGGTTGGGTGGCGATATTGTGGAAGCAGGTGTTTGTGGCAGTGGGCCGTTGTGAGCGGCGTGCTGAGGTATTCCCGTGGAAGTGACGTGGGGCCTGGTACCCTTCGCCACATTCCTGAGCTGAAGGACCAAGGGTCGCCGTGTGACAATGCCAGAACCCCGAGGCAGGAAATCGCGTCCAACCACGTTCTCCAAAACACTGCTCTTTCCCGCAGATTGACTGCCAACAACGACGATTTGTGGCAAGTCGATCATCGAGTCAGCATTGCCTGGTACAAAGCGATTGTTAAGGTGCTTGCATTATTTCATGAATACTTGGCGGTTTTTTTTTTTTTTGGTTGTTTTTACGCGTAACACGCACAACAATAACTAGGTAACATACCACCGACAGTGGCGAACACGTCTTGCAGTTTGTTTATTACCGGTAGTAAGTCCTCCATCACCGAATCGGTCTTACTTTTATTTGTTTTTATTTTATTTGGCAGATGAATCTCCCCCTCTCGTACTTGGGTATTTTTTTTCCTCTTTCAGTTGCATTTCACATTGAACCCCAAGGTGAGTGGTGCTGAGCTTAGCCCCACGTGGTGTGACTGGGCTTGGTTTTGGGTGCTTCTATCCCCGTTGTTAATTTTATTGACTTAAACTTAAAAAAACATTGTGGTTGGGTGAAAGTTTGAGTGTCAGGGTGAAAGTCAAGTCCAATCAGTGCTGGGTTGGAGAGGTAACAGTGTAGTACCTAAGGTTTCGGGAGTTTGGTATATGGGTAGGGATTCCGGTAGGATCATTGGGTCTTCTGGTCCACAGGCCCAAGGAAATGTGTCTTCTGCGTACCATGGATCCCAAGGGAGAGTGTCAGGGGAAAGTGGTCGCCAGGTTGAAGTTTGTTCCCACAATACATCCATGAGCATTGAGGTTGAGTTGGACGGTAGTGGGAAAATTGGCCAAGGAGATGGCGGAGATGCGGTTGTTTCAGACCCGTGCCTTGACAGGTCCCACTCCGGCAACGCTGGAATAGTAACAGAGGTAACGGGAGTGGCTGTTGACGAGAGAACGGGTGAAGAAGACGCTTGGGAAACGGGTGAAGTGTCACAGGAAGTATTCGTGGGGGTGTCGACGTCAGGCTGCAGGCAAGTATCAGCAGTATCGGGTATGACAGAGTTGCTTAATTGAGCAGTGTGGTGCCAAGTCTGGGATGTGCTATTAGAGGAATTAGTGGGAGTGGGAATGGAGCGTACCTCTTCTTCAACTATCTGGGCACTGGGGCTGGGCGGCTCCAAAGTACATGTAGACGTTTCTGGCGTTGGGACTTTCCTTAATGAGGACTTGAACACAAATCGTATTGGAGATGGTTTAGGCTTCTTGTGGCATTGCGTGTTCGCTTCTGAGTGAGAATGCTGGGCCTCTCTTTTAGTTCCTACAAAATTTCCAAAGTTTTCCACTTCAGGGCACTTGGTACTACACACACCGCTGACAGTGACATGTGGAGGTGATTGACTGGCTGAGATGGGAGGTGATGGTGTATCAGGGAGTGGTGAAGGAGGAGAAAGGGGTGGCGAGGGAGTAAATGTTGGAGGTGAAGGTGTACGAAGGAGTGGCGAAAGAGGCGGGGACACTTGAAAAGGCACGGCGGTTGTCACTGAGCTAACTAAAGTACAAGGCATAAGAGGCTCGTCAACACCTTCAGAGCGATTGATGCTGCTACCAGGAGATCTGTCTTTGCCATCACAGAGATTCCTTTCTGTGCCATTGTGATGTGACTTAGAATTGTCCGGGACCTCGTGGCCATCAAATGATACAGTAAGTGTGTGGGAAGATGATGTACGAATTAAGATTCTGCCGGGAGTGCGTACAACTTGGCTTGGTGTAGAAGTTTGATTCTCTAACTTACTGCCTGTCCTTTGAGTGCAAGGTATGTCTTCAGGTGTTTTCCCCTTGCATGGCTTGGAGGGATCTTGCCCTCCATTATTGGGATCACCCTCGATACTTTGGGAGGTAGTTTGTGTGTTACTTGGTTGAGAATTGGCCTTGAGATTCCTCACAACTACAACAGTGCGAGACGGTTGCTTTGGGCGCAGGTTCGATACCAGCGGAACTACCGTAGGAGCTTTGCTTGTTGGTCGTCTGAGCGGTGTGATATCTTTAATGCCGGAAAGCGATCCACTATTTGGTAGTTGTGAAGGCTTTGGTGTATTTGTTGCGATTTTTGTTGGGATTGGATTACTTGGAGGTAGGCTGGTGCTTAATTTATTACATCTAGTTACTACAGTAGGGTTCTCGTTTTTGGAGGAGCTTTGTAGTTGTCCAGGACTCCTTGGGTGCGCTTGGTCAGTGTTACTGCGAAGTGGCTGTATATTGACATCCTCCTGAAGGGAAATGTGGGGAGTAGTGGAGGACTGCGATGACCTGGGTGGTCTATTCACACACACAGACGTTGCGAACTTCATCTTCTCTGTCCCATGACTTTCAGTGGCTTTGGGAGAAGAGGACTTCGTCCTTAGTTTCTCCCTCCTTTCAGTTTGACATTGTGACTCATCAGATTCTACAACTTCAGGTCCCTCCTGTTCCCTATGTACTGGAGGTACTACTTTAAGATTCGGTTTTGAAGACGAGTCAGATTCGGGAAGTGGCTTGTGTTTCTTCTCGAAAGCAATTAGGCGCTCATGCTCCAATTGCAACCGTCGTATCTGCAGTCTTTGTAGGTGCAAACGCACCATCAGGACCATGTCCTCACACTCTCGGTACTCTTCTTCCTCCTCCTCTTCATCATCACTACTGTCCCCAGCATTGCCACTGCTGGAATCACTTTCACTACTTCCGCTAGTATCAGTGTCACTTTGACTACTGTCACTTTCTGATGAAGACTTAGAGGTATCACTTGAACTGCCCTTGGAGTCTGCACTGTCGCTATCGGTATTGGTATCGGTACAGGTACCGGTGTCGCTGTTGTCTTCAGACTTGATTTTGTGTGCTTTGCTTGCTGTGTCAACTCTTTCTTCACTTTCACTCTTTACAGAGCCAAGGGATTGATCACCACAGTTTGCAGGTTTCACACCAGTCTTTCGCGGAGGGGAGCCAGAGATTTGAGGACTGTTCGGTGCATTACATACAACTGTGCGCGGAGCCGCGCGTAAATGAGGTTTATGAGCGGTTCTCTGGCTCATGTGCCTGGGTTTTTAGTTATGGAAAAGAAGAGCTGTTTATCCGCTATTGTATTACGGTTTATGCGTTATGTGACGCGACGAGTCGATGATAAATGGGAACGGGGTGGTACTTGCGTGTAAGAAACGAGGTCTCTTTTTTTGTTGCAGAGACAACAGCCGACACGGTAGTGCCACTCCTACTTGGCTATTTAATGGATGATTGCGTGGAGGTATTTTGGGCACCTGAGAGATAAATCAACTTTCGGCGAAGGCATTGTGTATTCAAAGCTGGAAGTATGCTTTTCTATTGAGGCAACTCTGATTACGTTGCGACGTGTACTCGTGCTTTAGAGGTAGTGCACAATTGCCAGCAAATATTGTTGGTGTACGACACGCAAGCTGCCTTTCGCCCTCTGGTTTTTTTTAAGTTGTGGGCAATTGGTTGGTTGTCGAAGTAACCGCCAGTGCGCAGGGGTAATATGCCAAAGAAAAAGAAATGAAAAAGCAGGGAATTACCAAATAACAACCAAATTGAAGGGGCAATGAAAAAAAGGAAGCCCTTGACATTATGTCCCGGACATCACCTCGGAGACCTGCCCCCAAAATTTTATTAATTTTTGTCTGTCGTTTAAACAAAAACGGAGAATTTATTTAAGGCGTTTGCACAAGATCTCTCCCGTAGCGGTTTCTCAGTTCTTGATCCAAGTTGGTTCATGAGTCGTCCTTGGCGCAGATAAGGATAAACTCGGCAGGGTCTGTGAGTGTTCTTTTGGCACGTTGGAATATGAGTCCCGATTTTGCAATTTCTCCAGAATTCTGCAGTAGTTTGAAGTAGTCGTACCACAATTCTGTGTCCAACTTCGGTTATTACTTGGCTTTAATGGTTTTGTGGGATTACCAGATTCACTGGTTCCATATCTTTCCAGAGCGTCCTCGAACACCGCGAAGAGGCGCTGTTTATCACCCGACGGTCCCATTTCCTTAGATTCAATCGAAATCATGCACATGAATACAATCAAGCCACAGTGCGTCAGAAGACACCTAATTCGAGGTTACATGAATCAATTTCGTATGTGAGTGTGCACAAGGACAAAGTAATTATTAAAGTACCATGAATACAACTGCCGGGCTTCCTCGATGCCGAAAGCCTGGTACACCTTAGTGATAAGATCTTCCTTGTATCTTGATAAATCCTCCCTTGATTGGCCTGTTGATGCTAATTGAGTGACGCCTTCCTTGTTAGATATTAACTCTTCAAGGTAAAAATTGAAATAGCAACACCAACCTTAAACAAGGAAAAGATGCTCTCAAATGGTTGACCGTGCAAAATGCACAATGAGATATAGTGCAACCACAGGAGGTTAGTAGGTCCATCAGGATAAACTTTACTGATAGCCAGTTTGAATATATCGTAGATTTGTTCTGGATTGTCATCTCCAAAATCTAAGAATATTTGAAGGTTCTTTATTTCACTGTAATCTTACTTTGCTGCTCTTCGTTGTATTTGTGCAGCAATAAAGTTATTCTGTGCATCCAGAGGATTTGACTACCTAAGGAAATGGGTCAGTACTAGAGAAAAATACATGTAATAGACCAGTAAGTCGTACTTGGATGGGCTTCACAAGCAACAGCACATATGTTAAGCCCCAGTTCGATCTGCTCTGGGAATTGCAGCATTTTAAGCCAGGTTTCTAATAAGCAAAATAAGGGAAAAATTCGGGTTATTGATCAGTACCTACCATAAAGCTCAGCTGATAAAGCCCTCGATTTTCCTGCTCTTTGGAAAATCCAGGCACTAAGCCTTAGCTTTTCGGCCTGAGGTGATGTTAGCGGAACAAAAAAAAGGGCACTAATACAAACTTGTGGAAGATTTATCGTGAGTATCATATTTGCATATTCTGCCCATAACTCTGTGCGATGAGGAGACCTCTTTGCAAGAAAAAAACTGTGAATACAATGGCTATGACAAGACGAAAGTGCTACCATTATCTCTTGTTCAAAGACGTCCAATCCTGATTCAAGTGATTCGTGTGTGCAAAACCACTTGCTTACAGTCAGTAGTGCTTTGGTGTCACCCGGAAAATCTTTTCGAATAGATTCTATTACCTGGTAGTATTTTTAAGGATTGATAGTGATTTAAAAACGCATGAGAAACCATGGGAACAAGTTCTGATGTAGGAAATTCTTCCAACATTCCCAAAATAGCTTTTCTGTGATCCAATTGAGGAACAGCTGAGGTTAATTAGTTATGTTCTCAACCAGCTAATGGTACCTTCAAGGGAGTGCTTATAAATGGTGATTGGAACAACTAACAGCTCTGCATACGGTGTTGCGCTTTGTACAACTTAGATTGAGCAAGTGGAATCTGAATCCTTACATGGTGACTTTGGTGTAATAACTGAGAACCATCAACTCAAATCTTATAAATTCGACCCACAAAACGGAAGACTTGGGATTTGTTCTCACAGCCCGTTGTAATAGAACTATAGCCAACGTAAATAGGTAAAGAAAGAATACAAAAACACACACTGCGTGCATTTTCGAAATTCTTGTTTTCGTTGCACTCCCAGGCTATAGCATGGAGCCAATATTTTTCTTGTGTAGGGAACCGCTGAAGAATCCTACCAGAAACAATTAAGTCACTCACAAAAAAACAGGCAGAATATTACCGAGCCAGAAGTCTAGACACCTTCCTAGGCATCTCCATCTGGTTGAATTTGATTTGTTCCTCCACAAGTTCCATGTGTGTAGGGAAGCGGCTGAACAAAAGACCAACAGTTAGGAACAGTGTCATCACCAAGAACACCCCAATCAACTTACCTTATAGCTTTGGTGAATATGTTGCTAGTGAATCCCTTAAGAGGTGCAATGACCGAATGATTGATACCTTGAAACATGCCTCAGTCCCACCATAAAAAAAAAACAGGAGCAAAAAAATCAATGACAAAACAAAAATACAAAGCCCAAAACCAAAACCAAAACATACCGTTCAAATCCAGCCTGGCCTTCATCAGATTCAACAGATCAACGAGGAACTGTATGTAGTCCACATAGAACGAAACCTTCACATCGTATCGCTTGACCCTGTACTCGTGGTCCGTGCACTGCTTGATCGCTATTTTGGCCTCACCCAACTTGAGCACATCAAAATGCAGCAGGCTCTGCACTATTTCCTGAAACTTTTCGATGTGCAGTGTCACGGCGTCCATCGCGTTCCCCGGTCGCGCGGCTTAATATTACGAAGCAACTGCGGATAGAATAAGGAAATCTGTTATCTTTTCCCGTTTGTGCGATTTACAGAAAAAAGACAAAAGTTTTTCTTTCTAAGAGACGATGGTAGGTGAATACATTCTATTTTGGATGCTAGGTGGTTAGTTGTACTGGCTGTTGCAAACAAGAGGGTGTTGAGGAATGGCCCTCAGGGAGTGGATTTTTTCTTACAAGCAAGACTCCACCGTTCAAGGATGTCGTCTGGCCATATCTAATTGTGAATGTCAGCATATTACTGAGTGGAGTACGAATTACCGTAACGTTCAGTAGTGCATTCTGTAGGTTTATGTTGGGTTCTATGTCGTAAGGTGTCCGCTGCATGTTCGCTACAGAGAGTAAAACGGAGGATGTCTGCCGGAATTTGTTGCAGTTGACAAGCGGTTCTCGAGGTACCTGTGGTGTTATGGGAGGGTGTTGCTGTAGGGGTGCAGTCAATCTATCCAAAATAGTTTCGGAAGCAGAGAGAACAGTTGCTGCAGGGTGTCCCTGGTCTCCCGTTTCGGTCGGGGGAGGTTCTGGTGGTTGGTTGCATTGATGCTCTTCAGGCCACATGATAGTGGTTGGTAAGGCATCTATTATTTCAATGTCATGTTGAACTACAGCTGCAAAACCGATAAGCATGGAAGGTGGGAAGGAGTAAGGGCTAACCAATGCAGGGAATGCAAGGTTTGTGATTGAGTTGTGCTTCAATAGCCCTTCTCCGATATACGCCGAAGTTGGACTCAAGGGAGCAAAACGTTGTTAATTCGTCATACATAGTTTGCTTGCTTCTGCTAATTTTCTGTTGCTTGTAACGTACGTGGATCAAAGTATAGTCCTTACCTTCGTTGCATCTTCAAGCCGCTGGACGTTTTGATTGAGCAACGCAAGGTAGAGGGAAAAAGCTGCTGCAAAATTGTTGAGGTGTAGACATTTCTGTTTCAAGTAAAGAATTCAATATTAAAAAGCAAAAAGAAAAAAAGAAAAACCTGAGCTAGTGAGATAAATCTCCCTACAGTTTTCGGGGAGTTTGTGGTCACTATTTCTGAAACAGCCCACATCGTGAGCTGTAGTTGGTGAGCAAAAGGTATTCTCGTGATGCACTCAAGTACCTTGTTGCACAAATCCACCATATTTTGTAGAGCCTTAGCCATTTTTTTATTTTCCTGAGGAGCTGACGTAAAGGCTGGTAGTGGAACCTTACGGAAAGTCTTGTAGAAGAGTATTGTGACTTGTTCAGCAAGTGCAGAGGGGTCAATGGCCCACAAGTCGATTTGCTCAGAGGGGGGAGGAGCTGTTATCTTGGATTGGTGAGCTTCGGTGAAGCGTGGGAATGTTATAGGAGAACATTATTATCAATGACTGGAAGTTGTAATTCCAAAATCCGTTGCCCTATTACAGGAAAAAGTCCACAAACCAACTTAATTTCGCTAGTAACTATGAGTTTTTAACTGTGCAAATAGAAAGACTTACGTGTCAATCTCCAAGTGTACACTTAACTCAGGAGAATCACACTCAAATAACTTTACAAACACTTTCTGTAATCTAGACATGTTAGAGAAGCCACGCGAGTGCAGAAGTACTGGGCGAGTTTGCGCTGTTTTGTGTGTGCTGAATCGCAAAGCGGAATGGTCAGACAAATCCTCAACAGTGTTGAGAAAAGCAATTTTGGTGTTGTGTGATATCTATAGGTGAGGCAGTATCTACTCAAGAAATCTGGTTCTACAGCTTCCTAAGTCAAGGAATTTGTGGAAGACTAACCTTGTGGAGTCTCGCAAACCAATAAAGCGATTAGTGACAGTTTGTGAGCCAGTGATATACAATTTCTTTCTTGTTCTTCTGGCTTGGAAATGGGGGGAATCTTAGACATTTAGTGCAGTTAACTTTCCTAAATGGAAACTACCAAAAAGATGGTTTCAAAATTATGTAGTAAGGAATGTATGGCATCCCTTGCTGAGGACTTTTCCACTGTACTACAAAAGAGAAGACGGAATAATTTAGATCATGACATAATTTAATAAGCAAACCAGTGGGCAAATGCTACTCCGAATGCTGCAGAACATTCATGCAGGGAGTTGTATTCACAATTTTGCATAATAAACTCCAGCATAAACCTGAGGAAGGAAATCAGCCTGGAGCAAAGAGACTGAACGACTACTGAAGTAGATGCCGGTTTTCCTTTGGAAGTGCCTCGATAACCACTTTCAAAGTGTGTCCTGTTTGGTTTGGGGATGACAGTGCGGGTAAGAGGGAACTTGGAAGAAGAGGCTGTGGAAGTTCTTCAAAGAAACTTAGAAGAATGTTGATTAAGGTATTTGGTTCGGAAATTTCTTCGATTGGCAAAGCTCCAGTATATATACCAGCTTTTTGGATTCTAAAACCATCCGGATCTGTCAAACACATACAACTGCATGTGATGTTATTTTTTACAATTCTGGGTAATGATTAGTGAGTAAAAACTCTTGGGATTCAACATAGACAAGCAGCGAGTAATTTTATGTATAATTACAGGTATCAGCAAGTTATTTACTACAATAGTCTCTAGGGATGAAAGAGGGGCTCCAAAAGGTTGATTACAGTCTTTCTGCTGAATTGTCTATGGATAGTCAAATGGAAAAGTGGTTACCATCTCAGGGCTAGTAAATTTTCGAGGTGGTTCTTTGATATCTGGGGAAAGTTTGGTAGCACAGTACATTTCTAATTTTTCACGACTTGATCGCAAGGACTCCAGAAATTCCTAGAGAAGGTAAGGGCACGAAAAAAAAAAGGCAAATGTGGGAGCACCTTAGCTTTGATGAGACAAGGGTCAGTAGCGGCTTTATCGAGTTTGTGCTTTCTACTGGGAGTATTTTTATCGATCAAGTCAAGAGTTGGTGATTGTGACGAGGGCTTGTGTGATTCACTTTTCCGGATGTTGGAAAGGTGGATGTCTGGGCTTTCATCAGCAGGAGGGGATGGGCTGCTGCGGCCGCCGTGCACGTGTGACTGGTGATAACTCCTAGACCGAGGAATATGGCAGTTTGTGGCAGCAGAAGCAGTAGCAAGAATGCTAGAGGGAGTCCCAGTTGCCACAACCGGAAGTGTTGGTGTACTGATACTATCCCCAGACATTAGAACGCGTTGGGGTTGCGGTGATGATGATGGTGAATTCAGAAAAGAGTCAGACAGCAGCATTGTGGCAGGCATGGTCACCGTCGATGTCACCTGTGCTGCCGACGATGATGGTGATGATGATGACGATGACGATGACGGCGACGACGATGATGATGATGCAGTCGCCGTTGTTGATGCCGTTGCTGCTGCCGCTGGCGTGGATGGGAGTGGCGGTGGTGGTATTTTCGTGTGGTCGGCTGATGCGCTCAATGTGTCCTGCGTGAGGGGGTGGGCGGCCGGCCCGGTCCCCGGCACCCTAGGGGACAGCTTGTCCTGCAGCGGCGCGCTGGCCCGCAGCAAGGACTGCAGGGCCGCCTGCGAGGGCGAGGGAGGGGGCAGGGAGGGCTGCTGCGCGGGGGGAGTCGGGCTGGGGGAGGGCGAGGACATCACGATGTCGGGCATCGACACGGAGAGCCGCGAGCCCGACGCCAGGGGCTGCCCCAGGCCCGTGCCCCCCCCGACCGTGGGCGTCCGCGTGTGGCCGGGGGACGGGGGGGCGGTGGCGGGGCTGAGCGAGTGCGTGTGGGAGTGCATGTGCGGCTGCGACGACGAGGACCACAGGTGCGAGGACGGCGACGACGAGAGGGAATAAGCCCCGCTGCCGCTCCCGCCCCCGCTGCGCCTCGCGGTCGACGACGATTCGCTGATGCTGGGGCTGCCGAGTAGTATTGACGAGGCCGAGGGCAGCGGGGCCCCTCTGGTGCCTTCGGCGGCACTGCGTGGGGGCGTTTCGTTTCGTTCCTTCTCGTCGTTGGCGCCGCGGTATTGTCGTTGCGACATCGTGAGAAAAGTTAGGAGGGGTTTTTGTGTAGAGAAAACCTTTTTGGGTAAACCCGAAATTTGATCAAATCGCCGAATCCGACCTGAGAGCCGCTATTCTCCTTCTCGTAGGTGCGGTGGCCACCACCACAAAAAGAGTACTCAAAACTATTTACTGGGGATTGATCCATGGCTTACGATTGTGGTGTCCAAAGTATTATGGGACGGATTTCTCCATTACAGTGTCCACACAGCAACAACGGCAGTTGAAAGCCTGTTCAATCTGGCCAACGTCATGAGCCCCCTGGTGGCTAATTTCGGATTCACTGACCTGTGGGAGTTTGGTCCCGCAATGAATACGGCCTGTTAAGTTGGAGCATAGGAGTGATGAAATTCCTGGTGGATTCAAGTGGGAAGTGATCCAAAAGAAGAATTGAGAAAGTCCTCCTTCGTAGCCATAATGAAACCAAGTCCTCCAAGTGTGTCAAATGGCTTGTGGATACCTTTGGTCTATCTGCTGCCGATGTTAGATACGACTCGTGCCGGTTTCATGTCTTCCAAAAATCCCACTGTTTCATATGGCTTGTAGAGAAGGGCTAGCTAAAAGTGATGTAAGGGGCCATAACTATGTTATTACTCACAACCAAAAAAACCAAAGATTGAAAGTATAGTCACGCACATTCGCTTCTCCACCCGTTCCCGCTGGAGACCGAGGTCTATCTGTGCCGCCACATGACACTTTCAGCCGCTGATTTCGGCACTGGGTCTCGTATGCTGAGTATTGCTTGACCAACCCTCTTTGCATGGAGCACTCAATTAAATGTGGGTACATTTCGCCAGCTTTTGTTGAACCCCCAAGTCCAGAGGGCGGGAATTATGCTTGTTGTAACCCTTGTGTACCTTCGTTTCACCAAAATTAGTCCACACATTTTTTTTGGGGCTGAAATTGCGAGATCGCGTTTCCATTAATCTTTTTGCCGATTGATACAATGAGCTCCCCACACTCACCGCATCTCCCGGGGCACCGTTCGTCATCTCCGTCTAGATCACGCAGCCGTAGCAGGTGCTATCACGACGACTGTACTTGTCGGCATCATCGCAACCGCCGTCGTCATCGCCACTCCTCATCCATTTCTCTTTCTCCTTCTCGTTCTCGCTCCCGCTCCCGTTCCCGTGCCCTCAACCGCCGTTCAAGCTCGAGACATAGCCACCAGACAAGACACGGAAACCGTCGGCCACGTTCGCCTCGAAGGCATCGGCACAGCCATAGCCGTGCTCCGCACTCTGGTTGTCAATCTACCCAACGTGGCAGAGGAACCGCAACTTCATCGACTCCTTCATTGCACTGCATTGGGGAGAGTGATGGCGATGCCGAGTTCGAGTTACCCTCCCAACGACCCCTGGGCAACCCTGTTTCGCACATAGGCAATGCAAACGTGAGTAACAAACGTAGGAGGGTTGGGATCGAGTCATCAATCGATGACACTGTGGACGTGGGTACGGCTCAACCAGGAACTATCATGGAAGCGCAGGACTCAAGTGCCACTGCAGAACAGATAAAGCTAGATATTGAACTCTTGGAGCAGAGAATGAGGGAAAGGGAGGAAGAGATAAACGCAGCAGCCACACCCTGGAAGGAGGAGAAAAATAAGTTGAACACCATGATTGAAGAATGCGAAAAAAGAATAAAAGCGATCGAGTTTTGTATTTCAAGCAATACAAACCAAAAAACTGAACTGAATCACTTGCAAGAAGAGAAAGCCTCTCTGAACAAGAGGCTGGAGACACACTTTACCCAAATGGGACCGATCAACATTTTTTTAACAGAAAATGACAAAATCCTGGCTCAAGAAAGACAGAAATTTCAGTGGGATAGAAATTTCCTCTATTCAAAGTTGAATAATCTCCCATTAACAGGTATCGCTTCTGCTCATTAAGATTTTAAAATAAACAAATCCTCAGGTATCGTTCACCACGTTCAATGCACCCCAGTACCAGGCAACTTTTACTTGTGCTATGCCTTTCCTCATTTCTGCAGAGAAAAACCTTCAAGTCGTGAAACAGTACAGAGAAATTGGCCAGCAACTCAAGGGTGCTGATCCTAGCTTGAATTCCCTGGAAGCAGCGGTCCAACAGTGCTGGGAATGCAGCATAAACACAGAGCAATGCCCTTTTGTGTTGGTTTGTGGGTCTGCGGGAGTTGGAAAAACTCAACTTGCTTTTGGTCTCTCACGAAAAACTATGTGCGACTCACTGTTTCCTTTCTCTCCTTTAACACACTCCCAAAAAGATATGTTCCCCTGGTTCCCACAGATATCGAAGACAGGGCTGAGCGCCAGCGCGTAGTCCGTCCTTTCATTCCTTTCACTGAGTCTCTGCTAAAATGTGTGAAGAAGGACATGGAAGAAATAGCACATATGTACGGTGGAGCAAAGCTGGGGATAAGCACTGCAGCACTGTCAAATAAGAGTCTGTGGATCAACGCATGGGTCCAGTGGGTGCTGAGTCACAGAGATATGGACTGGCCTTGGTGCGCATTTCAAGAACCCTTTTCAGTCGCACTCTCGAAAAAGTGTGTGGCAGACGATGTTAGGAAGATGGCACTCAGCTTTTCCGAGTCTGAGTGCCCCTGCTTTTTCCTTGACGAGGCCAATATCAAGGACAAGGAGCACTTGTTCATCAGGAACGCACTTCTGATGTGTGGAGTGTGTCTGATCCTCTGTGGCACGGATGTGAACATCGCAAACTTCGCTGGATCTCTCCAAATTTCCGGTTCCTCTTGCCCCATAGAGTCCCGACAATGGTGCATTCTCGTTCACAAGAAGTCACCATCCATTTGTCCCATGGTCGTTTCAGATGTCACCCCTGTGCTTGACCACATTTCTTTGGCAGACAAAGCTGTTTCTGACTTTCTGGAGTGTCTGATCCGCACTGCCAGGCCTCGCTTTGCCATTGCAATCTCTCAATGGATTTTGGAAATGGACAACAAAGCTGCACTCCTGAAGGGTTCTTTGGACAAAAGCTCGAATTGCATCACCACGAGCACCACCTCTTCATCTGCCAGCAGACAAAACAGCAGCTGCCTTCAGAACCTGGTTGACAACATACCCGAACTGCTGAACATTCTGAGCAACAAGTTGTTCAAGTGGGTGTTGAATTCCAAGCCCACCATACGGGGAACAAGCTATGGGAAGGCTGGACAAGTGTGCCTGTTCTGTGCCGATTGCTACTTCCTCCCTGAAAATTGCCCCCATGCTCCGTCATCTTCAGAACATGATGACCGAAATAATAAAAGTGGAAGAAGACAGACCAGCGAGAAGAAGAAACCCACAGCAGTGAGCCAGAAGCAGAACGAGACCACTTCTCAAAAGTCCAAACAACAATTTGTGGCGATGCATTTCGCACACCTCGACCTCGAGGAAGGTGTGCACACGTTGAAGTTGTCAACAGTTGGGGAACTTCTTTGCAAATCGAGGATACTTGTCTCTGTTAGGAACCCAAAAGTTTGCACCATTTTTCAACAAGTTCGGGAATGCAACCACAGCCCGACTTGCCTTTTATGACACGTGTGGGTGCACAGCAATTAGCAATGCCTCGGCACCAGGCTCAAGTGCGAATTACCTCGAGCAGTTGGCTGGAGTTGCCGCATGTGCCGCATCACGCAGCATTGGGTTCTCGAAGCAAGGCTTGAATTCAACAGAATTCCTTGGCTTCTTTTTGAGGCACCTCCTCCAAGAACCAAAAACAAAGGATGGAAACTGGAACCCCACACAGCCACTGGAAAAAATTGGAGTTCAACCCCGACTGGAGCAGTTCTGTCAGCTCCTCGCCCCTCCTCCTTCACCGTCAACAACAACTGGGAGTGATCCTTCTTGTTGTGTTGGGACCCCTGCTCTAGGTGATGACGCAAGTGCTGCTGCCAATTTCTTATTCCCAGGGGTTGGGTTCATGCCACCCCCAAACTGCGAATGGCCCACAGTGTTACGTGCACTCGTGGGGTTGAAACTCAGCACGTTGAAAAGCGTGCCAAACGCAGAGCACACCGACATCAAAATAGATGGTGGGATAATCACTATTGAGTGCAAGAACAAGAAAGTCGGAACACGTCATATCCGCGATATCCTCAAACGAATTGACAAGCATACTCGCTTGACTCTTGCTGTGTGCAAGCATCTCCAGGATAGATTTTTCCGTTGCACAAAAAAGAAACCGGCTGCACCAACCACCACTCCCGGAACAAGAAACACCTCCAAAAGCCTTCACTATTCTCAAACCCTCCACTCCCATTCCGCCCATCACTCTCGTCACAACCATCCATCAAGGCGCTCCCGTTCACGCTCACGTTCCCGTTCTTCCAGTTACGGCTCCCGCTCCATATCCACTTCCCACTCCCGCTCCCGCTCCGGGTCTCATTCCCGTTCCTCCCGCTCTCGTTCCTCCTGCTCCCGTTCCTCCCGCTCGCTGTCCCCACAGGGCGAAACCAGAGCACCACTGCATGGCACACCTCCAGTGGCAGCACCACTGGCGGCAGAGACAGGGAATACAGCAATAGTGCGGGTTTTTGTTGACGAGGCCACTGGCACAGCCGTACTCAGGCCCATTCCCAACTTCCCCAACCCTGAGACATCATCCACGGAGCATTTGCTCGTGCTCATTGAAACTGGTGATGTTGAGACAAACCCTTATTCTGAGACACACAATCCCAGAAGCCCAACCACGTCCAAAACTTCTTCCCATTGGGCAAAGCATTAAGTAAAAATACTACATTGGAACAATGATAATTTTTTTTACAAAGAAAGTTCGACAGGAAAAGTTGGTTTCCACGCGTTGTAGTGTCGTTGTTCTCTCATGATCAGTGAGAGTGAATCGTTCATCAGAACCAAATGGAACATGGGAAAGCGGTATCAACATTTTCAAAATTATTGTTTTTTTTTCCTCAAAAAATGGTGTTGTGGTGTGAGAATGAACAGGGTGACCTCTATTGCCGACAAAAAGTGGAGACTACTCATAATATACAGTGCGTGGATGAAACTCATACAGTTGCATTACAGCGCCACAGGGCAACTGGATAGAGCCCTTATCATGATTTGGATAGCTGTAATTGCTTCAACTATCTGATGTTGTTCCACAGCTGGGACTGTTGTTCTGGAACCTATTTGTGGCAGTTAGTCTGGTGTTTGTGTCTTACTCCTTTGTACCTTGAAGGTCAAATTCTGTGGCTGGGTTCACAACCGGCGAGCACAATGGGGACGATTGTAGAGGCGACGTGCTGGGCCTGCTCGCAGCACTTTGGGAGGCAGATGGTAACTGAGCAACATCCACTTTTGGGGCAGCCGTCACTGCAGAACCCTTAGAGAGGAGCGGGAAGTGCTGTGGGTTACCGGAGCCAAGTACAGCTGTAGTGGCTAGCAGAAGCAATAACTCTTCCTGAGATGATACGCCCTTGGTTGTTTGGAAGGTGGGGAGAGGGTGGCCTTGCACGGCCGGAAGGGAAGGAGATTTTACTGAGGTGTTCGTAGGGCAATAGGTTCCAACGGATGTTGAAGTTGAGTGTGAGGGTTTCAGTGTTGGACTAGGAGCCGATGTGCCTATTCGCCTTGAACCCCTTTTCCTCTGGGAGTGAGGCTGAGCAGTGAAAGTCTGATCAACGAAACACAGACTACGTGAGCCCTCTTGAGAGCGTAGATGTTCTTTGAGCTTATCTCCTCTCTGTTCGTGCTAGCGATGTGTTAAGACAGAATATGTTAGGGATAGGATTACCCCAAAGATGTGCCGACTAAAGTTGTTGGACATTCTTTGAGTGCACTTATCAAAGAAGCACACATAGTTTCCATCCTCATCCTTCCCAAACAAGGATGCACCATATCTCATCATCTGCGCGTGCAAATCAGCCCCCGCATATGTTTGGCTTGGAGTGGGTGGAGTTCTATCTTCTGAGGGAAGCCTCTTTCTGTGCCGGCCGTTCATATCCTCCACAGGAGGGGGTGATGTAGAGCGTACAGCCGTATCCACAGACGAAGAAGACATTCCAATAAGTGCCGAGAGGGCGTTTGCGAGTACTTCTTTTTCTGTGGATATCAAGGGATGGCTCAGCGGCTTAGAGGGAGTGTTCCTCACGTCATCGTTGTTAGTTCTACTTCGTTTGGCAATGGGTGTTTCTACTTGTTCCTGTCGTAATCTCAGCACGTAGCGGGGTTGGTTTTATTATTATTTGTTGTGCAATAAGAAAAACCAATAACAATTAAGAACTTAGTACGTATTGCACGCAGGCAACTACCTTATCGTCAAAACAAAGAAAAGAAACGGAGAGTCTGTTGTCCTTTGGAGACGTGTCCATCTGTTTGTTGTTTGCTGTTTGTTTGTTTTTTTTGTTTTGTGCCGGTTTAAATCTTCTTTATGCTCAATAAATTGTGTGAGGGTTTAACGGTGTATATTATTTTCGACTTTTCCCCAAAGAAAACGAACTTTTCATCACTTTGTTCTTAATTTGCACGTCGGCTCTGCGTCTGTGATGACTGTCCTAATAACTATTCTGCACCGGGTCTATGTCGGGCAGGTTCGGTCCTTTTCGAGTTGTTTTCCAGAACCACTTTTCCACGATTGGCGTTAATTTGGAAGTGATTAAATTGAGGTCATCCGGCTAGCCCGGCCGGGTGCAGATCTCATGTACCGGATCTTGTCTGTGAGTCCCTTCTCCTGAGTCTAGCCTCCGAGAGGATCCTCTTGGAATAGTCAGTGTGCGGTGGTAGTACTCCCCAACACGAGTCTCTTCTGTCAGACCTCCATCCATCCAGCATCTGAACTTTCAGAAAGACCTAAATGTATAACTTGGTGTCCGCGTACGGTGACGAAGACGACGATGTAGCGGCAGGCAATGATGTGCAACGAATGGAGGACACTCACGAAGGGTGCTCATTGCCGCGTCTCCAACAGGCTCCTCCGTCGTCGACTCAATTCAGAAACGAACAAGACCGCGACGACGACGAAACTGAGGACCAGGACGACGACGAGGAGGACGAGAACGAGAACGACTGCAAACATGGAACTCGCACAGCATCATCAGCAGAAAATGTGGGTTTGTCGAAGCCATCGTCGTCGGAGAAAAAGTTACTGTGTGCATCACCACGCGGGAATCTCACGAACGAAAGAACGACACCACCGTTGGCACGAATTGGATATTCAGAGCACGGTGGGGAACTCTCACAGAGGTTCGTTGGTTATTGTCATTATCGCCATTACTATTTTTATTTTTTTGTTTAAGTCCTGCCATTACTGCTTATTCTAAATAAAAATTTCACACCGAGTAGTAGAGATGAACGAAAACTAAAACTAAATAGCATCGACTCGCCTTCTGCTTCTCAAGCAACCTCACAGGCACTTGGTGGAATTTCACCTGAATTGTCTGTATGATATTAGTGCCATCAATTTATATAATCATTTGAAGCCAAGGGTACTAACTTCCTATGCAGGAAAAATTGAGAAAATTCTGGCTTAAGAAGAAACAGGGTGCAAGCCTTAGTGCGAGCCTAAGACGCACCAAGGTACTTAATTATCTGCATGACTTAACTCAAGACATCGTAGCATTTCAACAACCCAACAATTCTGGATAAACTCATTGAGTACCATGAAATTGACCAAATTGGTACAAACTACCCAAAGGAAGTGTTTGATCCACATAGATTTGAAGAAGCTGATCACTATGATGCCATTTGTAAATGCATTAGTGGCTTCCACAAAATTCACCTTTTTTCCAAAAAAAAAAAGCCAGTAAACAAGCAGAGGCAGAAAGGGCACGAGAACAAGCTGCTAAAAATCGTACTTCAATTGATTTCCAGGCCGCAGGTACTGCAACACTTCCCGTCCCACCGCCTTCCACAATCAAAAATGTACCAACCTCCGACCCCAATCCCAATAGTAAACCGGCAACCATAATCCCCCTTCAATCAGGAACCGCAGCCACTCTTGTAGTACAAACCGCAACCTCAACTTCAACCTCTGTCCTTCCTCTGCCACAACAACAACTTCCAACAATCACATCGAGCACTACTACAACCACAACGCACCAAAGAGCCGGCAGCAAGTGGGATTGTACAGAATCTTCCTCCACTCGCGTTACACTAATGCAATCTTCCCTACCCACTGGAGGAAGCACTTATGCCGATTATGTGTATGCATTCCCACTTTTCTTTTTCTCCTTCCTTGCTTGCTTTCTGCACCATTCTCATCATCCATCATCTGACTCCATCACAACAACCAAATAGGCGCAAAAAGCGTGAAGCTGAACAAATGCAGGCGTCTGCAGAAAGAGGAAAAAAGCCACGAGTGTCATCATGACACCAACCCACCAAATCACTTTTGGATTCTTATCTCGTGCCATGTGAGGTCCAAACAACCTTTTGTTGCACACAGCACTTGGGTGCATATTAGCAAGAAAAATGAAAATTTTTTCTTTCTCTTCCAAACTTGTTGTGGAGCTTCCAACAACGTTCACAAACGGAGGAGTCAATGCTGCTTGAAAATAGTATTCCGTCATCAGACAACCAGAGGCCGGGTTCTGGGAAGGTGATGTTTGGCATCATTTTTGTAGTTTTTTTTTCCCCCGGCTATTCGTTGGGCGTTATGGCGTCGTCATCCAGACGGAGTAATAAGGGAGCACCAGCGCCTGGCTTGATGTCCGTGGCATGTTTGCCCGACGAGCCCATGTTGGTGGTTTTTGGGTTTGTGTTTGGTGCTTCGGGGACAATTGACAGGCTGTTGGGGATCCCATCATCGCCGTCGGTGTGTGATGGTGCTTCCGCGTCGTCGCCGTCGCCGTCGCCGTCCACGCAGCCGGGCACTGCTGCCACTGCGGCGACGCCCTCTAAACCTCACCCAATTGTGACTGGGCGAAGTGTTGATTATTTCGAACTGGCCCTGGACATATTTCATGCTAGTACCTCTTTGAGTCCTCCAACTAGGGAGTGCTGTGAATTGTATGCGGATTCTGGTTCTGATTCTGGTTACGGTTCCAGTTCCGATCCTTCTGGAAGTACTGATGCAAGGGCTGAAGTGTCATTGCGTATTCTGGGTGTGGCTCTAAATGAGTTGAGGGTGAGACCTGCTGTTGTGTGCTGTCTGGTGTGCAAAAGGTGGAAAACACTTGTGAGTTACTACCCCCTTTTGTTCATTCCATTCCATTCTACTTTATTCATTCTGCTGTCGGATAGGTGTACACTATTTTCAATGGGGCGCCAGGCCGCGAGCTATGCATTCTTAGCAAGGAGCCACTGTATAAAGACCCACTGATCACTCCAAAGCGGCAACCACCTAGCTTTTTTACAAGACTGCAGTCTATTATTGTCCCAACCTTCGGGAGTTCCCCGCCAACCCCAACTCCACTCTCCAGTATCCCCCAGCCATGTTATGATACTCTGCACTTGAGTGCACAAGGAACGTACCACGCGAGTTACATATACAATATGTATGCAGGCAACGACGGTACTATTGTCACCAACTCAAAAGATGGGAGACTGGCACTATGGGTACGAGTTACTAGTTTTGTGCCATTAACCCCACAGCACTCATCAACGTAGAAATGGAGTTCCAGGAAACATAAACTGTCCCTTCTTTTAGGAATTCCTCTTCGCTCCAGTTATATGATGTCCAGTGTTCTTTCCCCATGCCTTAAGTATGCTGGATGTGGTGGGCTTGATAGTAAGTACTTTCTTTCCTTGGTCTTTTTTTTTTCCCCCTTTCTCCATGGACAAACTGTGTATTGCTTTAGACACGGTCAGTTTGTATGACTGGAAGACAGCAAGCAGTACCCCGTGCAAAGAATTTCATGGGCACAATGGATATGTGTCTGCAGTGCGATTTATGAACACCACAGAGAGACTTTTAAGCAGCTCCGGAGACCTAAGTTGCATTCTGTGGGATGTGGAAACGGGAACCGCCATCACTAAATTCACAGGTGCAAATGTAGGAACCCCAAAAAAGTCTATGTGGCCAGTCTAAAAACACACACCATTCCACACACAGGGCGACGTGATGACGGTGGCCGTTAGCCCCAGCAACCCAAATGAATTCGTGAGTGGAGCATGTGATACCAGAACGCGAATTTATGACATACGGGACCCAGATCCGGTCATCACGTGGTCGGATGCAGATTGCGACATCAATTCCGTGTGCGTTTCCGGGAATGGAACATTATACGCATCCGCTGGAGGTTGTTTGTGTGGCTGAATTCCCTCCCCTCCTCCTCTCCCCCTCTCCCAAAAGAACTTGAAGGGGGTGAACACCAGTGGAAATATTCTTTTTTTTCCCTGCCATCCATCCACTCGATTTGTCGAGTATTGACACTGTGGGCAGGCAGACGACATACTTCTTTT